>APFE031209371.1:99004-119467 GCA_000404065.3 Pinus taeda
TACTTATTAATAGTAATATTAATATTATGGTAAATTTAATATATTAATTAAATATGATAAATTAAAAGATTTTTTCATACATTGTTAAAGAATATATTTTAATGAGATTTAATAATATTAATATTAATAAATAAATATATAAATAAAATAGTATTTAATTTTAGGTTCTAGAGTTAAATCTGATCTTTAATAACTAAGGTATATATATTATATTTACCATTAAAATATATTTTCATTTTATTTAATAATAATTTTATTAATATTAATATTATATAATATTAATGACAAATAAATGTATTAATGGAATTTAATTAAGTATATAATATTAACCATTAACAAATCAATTAATGTAATAATATTATATAATTATAATAATAGAATAATTAAATACAATTTAGGTCCCTCCCCCTGGACTTGGTCATACCTAGCTGTTAGAGGTCCTGTTTAACCATTGCCCAGTCAAATTTAGCTGTTGGAATGGCCTGCTGTCCCTATTTAACTCATCGCTCAGATCGGATCTTCAACTTGTCCTGACGATGAACCACACTGGTTGGTTCGAAACGCGTCGACAAATGATTTGTTATGTGATTTTGCCGAAATTATTCTCACAAACAGGTTTACATCTTGTTATGTCTTATATATGTCTATTCATTTGTGAACAAATGGGTTTAGACATTCTAATATAACATCCTATGTGAATATCACATTTTTAAATGTCTAGCTTATATCAAAATATATTCAGTCCATTGTATCACTAATAATATAAAACTATACATATTCAATAGCAGAATCTCAGCCACAAAACAACATCCTAGGAGAAAGAAAAAAACACCAGTCTTGCAATTGGAAAGATCCCATCCAAGAGGGGACGTTATCCCAGGGGAAGGATCCCAGTGTCTAGTGTGTTGTAACCCATCTTTATCTCAATGTGCATCCCATCCAGTGCATCCAATAGACCCTTCTTTGACATGTTGTCCGCATTCTGATTGATTCCCTTCCAATGTGTTGAATAGTTAAGTTCTTGAAAGATCCCCAAATGACCTCAATTTGTCTGAGCCATCCATGAAGCTGTGGTTGATTTATTTTAGTGCTACCCTATACAGGGTCTATGATAGTCTGTGAATCTCCATAAATGTGGATGGTGGGAATGTTTAGATAAGAAGTGAACCAAAGAAGTCCCCTTAATGCAATAGCCTATGCCTTCATATTTGTGCCTCTACCAACACCCTAGTGGACCCAGTATTCTTGTTCCTAGATATAATGACCTGAATACCACACCCACATGTACCCCTTTGTGTCGCGCCATCAAAGAACCCCGTTGGGTAGTCATTCCTCGGGCCTCTCTTCCTACGAATCAACTTCTTAGGTCCACTGTTGTTGGTATTTGCCGAAGTATACCATCCAATTATGTGGTCTACCACATGTGTTTCATTTTCCATATAGTTCTCAAAGATAATATTATTGTGCCATCTCCATATTTCCCAAAAAAACGTTAATGGGATGTTCCTCCATTGGGAGGTTTGTTTACTCCACCAGCATAAACAAAACAGTCAATGATGTTATCATATTGATTGAGTGGAAAACCAATGTTTCCAACAATATTGCTCCAGATCTGTATAGTAACAGGGCATTTCAGAAATAGATGAACATTGTCTTCTACCGCGTTCCTGCATAATGCACATACTCCAAACCACTACCAGTTCGTCTTTTGTAGGTTTTCTCAGGTCAAAATCTTGTTTTTCCAAACAAGCCAAAGAAATCAAATAATCTTAATAGAAATTCTAGATTTCCAAAACTTATAAAACCAACATACCACTGAGTTGTGTAATTCATAGTAGCAGAGTGTATTATAAATGTCTGCCACCACTATGACTCCTTCCTTCATTTTTCCAAGCCAAGCAATCTAATCGCTGCCAGCCTCCCAACTGAGGCTGATCAATTTCATTTCAGACCTGATCTGCTCCCATTCCCGTGTTGTAACGCCCATGCAGCGTGCGAGTCGCCTGGGTGCGCCCACCCGCCAAACGAAGTAGTGAATGCACAAGTTAGAAAGGCGACCGAGGGTGAGACATAACGTGGACAAGTTGGTTGCCTCACTTATACGCAGGCAAGTTGGAGACTTGCACCACAGGCCGACCGGGCGATGTTCGCAAACAAGGCAAGTTGAGGTGGGGCGGTCCCGTGTCATGGGCGAGCCGACCTGTACTTCGGGAAAAGTTTCGCAAATGGACGCTTCGGTTGGAGATAGAACAGAGGGTCGGTCGGGTGCCACGACCCCCGTTGGCCACCATATATATTAGCGGTGGAAGTATGGCGAAGGGGCACATTCGGACATCACTCGCTCATCAAGGAGAAGTGCGAAGGGTGGAAAAGCGCCGTAGCAAGAGCGTGGATTATGTGCCTACTCGCCAGGCAGCTCTACATGAAGGTTGGCACAAAGTCTTGGTGACGGGTCGTAGTGCAGGTGGAGGGTGCACGAAGGTGCCCACCCGTCGTTCGGAGGTAAACACGGGTGGAGGGTGTGTATGGGCGCCCGCCTGCCGGTTGACACGAGCTCAGTGAGGAGTTTGGGTGGAGGGCTGTGTGTGGGCGCGCCCGCCCAACTAGGGCAAGAAACTTGTGTGTGGAAACGGTAAAGTGGGGTGCGACCACTGTGCAAGGCGTGCAAGAGGTGGGCACCCAACACGGGTAAAACGCTGGTGGAGTTTCGCTCCCGGTCATTTGTAAATTCTCCAAATACATAATAAAAGATTATTATTGCATATGAATGGTGTACTCTTTGTTGCTTTATGAATGTTTATGATGATGTTATAATGTTAATGGATTATGCACATTAATGTTGTTAATGAAAGATGATGAATGTTAGGCGTAGTTCGCAAAGTAACTTAACAATGGAACATGTTAACTACTTAGGCGATGTCGCAGCCTTGCCAATTAAGAAAAAAAGAATTGGGGGCATGACAGATGGTATCAGAGCAGGATGCGGAGAACAGACATGTACGCAGGGAAATGTTATGGAGAAATCATGGATTAACAATCTGGATTTCGTGGGCTTGATGGTTCATGGAAAGACCATTCAAGCTCTGGTAGACACGGGGTCCACTCATAACTTCATGACGAAATAGTTGGCAAAAGAGGTTGGACTGATGATCTTCCCATCAAATTTGGAATTCAAGGTGGTGAACTCTAGAGTTAAAGTGGTGGGTTTGGCACACGAAGTGCCTGTGCAGATAAAACACTAGAAGGGTCAGTTGGACTTCACAGTGATGGAGATGAACGACTTCGATATGATATTGGGGCAAGATTTTTTGAAGGGCAACAAGGCAATTGTTGTCCCCTTCTGTGATGAGGTGGTGTTGGTTGGACAGTCACAAACTTGGGCTTTTCCCACTCATAGGCAAAGAAGGGAAGTCAAGGTGCAGCATGTTTGTGCACTAAGTTTGGAGAAGGCTATGAAGGAGTCAGTTATGGAGACTTGATGTTCAAGGGAGTCGAAGGTGACGGAGTGGGGACGTCTGTTCCAACCCAGATTTCTGAGGTATTGGCCAAATGTGCAGATTTGATGCCTAATGAGCTACCAAAGAAGCTTCCACCAAGGTGTGCAGTGGACTATAGCATTGAGCTTGAGCGAGGAAAGCAATCCCAAGCTAAAGCACCTTATCGATTGTCAGGACCTAAGTTGGAGGAATCGAAATGACAATTAAAGGAGTTAGCTGATGCAGGTTTCATCAGACCTTCAAGGTCCCCCTATGGAGCTCTGGTATTGTTCCAACGGAAGAAGGATTAGAATGAGCTACAGATGTGTTGTGATTACCATGCATTGAACAAGCAGACGGTAAAGAACAAGTATCCTTTGCCATTGGCTGCTGATTGCTTTGACAAGCTTGCAAAAGCCCAAGTGTTTTCCAAGTTGGACCTGAGGCATAGGTATTATCAGGTGCGGATAGCTGAAGGAGATGAGAAGAAGACCACAATAGTAACAAGGTATGGTAGCTTTGAATTCCTTGTTATGCCATTCGGGTCGTGCAATGCTCCTGCCACGTTTTGCACTTTGATGAATAATGTTCAACGACCATACTTGGATTCATTGGTAGTAGTGTACTTGGACGATATAGTGGTGTACAGTGACAACATGGAGGATCATAAGAAGCACTTGGCGATGGTGTTCGAGGCACTGAGGGCAAATCAATTGTACTTGAAGAAGTCTAAGTGTGTGTTTGCTCAGACCGAGATTCCATTCCTTGGGCATATAGTTGGTCAAGTGTACATATGGATGGAGCCGAGTAGAGTGAAGGCGATTGAGGACTAGGTTGAACCGAAGAATGTCCATGAAATGAGGGTGTTTTTGGGCATGACCAACTACCAATGGAATTTTGTAGAGGGGTACTCCAAGGTAACTTCATCACTGACAGACCTATTGAAGAAAGACAAGAGATGGAGTTGGACGGAAAAATGTCAAGAGGCATTTGATGACTTGAAGAAGAGGATGGTTACAGCACCGATACTGAAGTTGTCGGACTTCGAGAGACCATTTGAGGTACACACAGATGCTTCAGATTTTGCCATAGGAGGGGTTCTTATGCAGGATGGGCACCTGGTAGCGTACGAGAGTCGGAAGTTGCAAGATAGAGAACGAAAGTATCCGGTCCATGAGAAGGAGATGACTGCAATCATTCATTGTCTTCATGTGTGGAGGCATTATCTTATTGGGAAGCTGTTTGTTGTCAAGACGGACAACGTTGCAGCAATTTATTTTGCATCACAACCGAAGCTTTCTGCGAAGCAAGCTCATTGGCAGGACTTTTTGGCAAAGTTCCACATGACTATTAAGTATAGACCGAGAAGACACAATGTGGTAGCAGATGCCCTTAGTAGGAAGGGACAACTTGCAGCAATGGAAGGAGAAGATTGGGCAACAAGGAGTAGGATTCGAGTTTAGATGTCGGAAGAGATGCAGAATAAGCTCAAGGAAAGTGTTGAGACCGATACTCAGGCACAGAATATAGTGAAGCAGATAAAGAAGGGGAAGACACGAAAGTTCTTTCTACGAGACGGGTTCTTGTTCTTTGGAAACCGACTCTATGTTCCAAAGTCATCTGGTCTCAGGAGGCACCTTTTGAAGGAGTGCCATGATTCACCGTGGGTGGCCACCCAGGGCAGCGTCGTTCTTTGGCATTGTTGGAGAGAGGATTATTTTGGGAGAAGAAGCGGGAGGATGTAGAGGAGTATGTGCATACGTGCATCATTTGTCAGCAGGACAAATCGGATACTCAGAGGCAAGGAGGTCTATTGCAGCGTTTACCGATTCATGAGAGACCATGGATGAGTGTCTCGATGGACTTCATCACTTAGTTGCCACAAGTTCAGGGGTATAATGGGATAATGGTCGTTGTTGATTGTTTTTCCAAGTATGCTATCTTTTTTCCAACAAAGATGCCTTGTGGAGCCGAGCAGACTGCGGAGTTGTTCTTTAAGAACATAGTGAAATATTGGGGGATGCCATTAAGCATCTTGTCAGATCGAGATCCGCGATTTATAGGCAGATTTTGGACCACATTGTTCAAGTTAGTAGGGACAGAGTTGTTGATGAGTTCGAGTTACCATCCGCAGACAGATGGACAGACCGAGAGGATCGATGCATTGCTGAAGGATTACTTGAGACATTATGTGATGGCTGATCAAAAGAATTTCCCTGAACTCTTGGATATTGCTCAGTTCAGTTACAATATTCAAAAGAGTTATGCGACGGGGTACAGTCCATTTGAGTTGGTGAATGGACAAACGCCAGTCACACTGCATACCGTAGTGAAAGGAGGTTTGTTGAGGAGTCCTCATGCGAAGAAATTCATGAAGGCTTGCGATGAGACCTTGGAGTTGGCACGGTTGCGCTTGCACAAAGCTGCAAAGAGAATGAAGAAATGGGTAGATAGAGGAAGACGGGATGTACACTTCAGTGTGGGAGATATGGTGTTTCTCAGGATAACCGAAGAATAGTTTCAGCCACCTAAGGGGACTGCTAGCAAACTGACGAGGAAGTATGAGGGACCATTCCAGGTGAAGAAGAGAGTGGGGGAAGTTGCTGACGAGCTGGAGCTTCCACACCATATGCACATGAAACATCTAGTTTTTCACACGAGTCAGTTGAAGAGATGCAGACTTAATGTTGATCATCCAAAGAGAGCAGAACCACCGAGAGGACCAGCCGGGATTGTGGACAAGCCGAACCTAGAGTTGGATAAGATTCTGAGTTTTCGAACTACAGGACTTGGTTGCCACATGAGACGGGAATTTCTTGTCAGATGGAAGAATGCATGTGAGGAAGATAGTTGGGAAACAGAGGACTCACTTTGGAGATGGAAGCAGAAGATTGCAAAGTATGATAGGAAGCTACTGTGGAGAGCTGGATTGTCAGGGACCATAATGCCTTCAGGTGGGGAAGAATGTAACGCCCTGTGGCTTGCGAGTCGCCCAGGCGCCCCCACCCGCCAAACGAAGTAGTGAATGCGTAAGTTAGGAAGGTGATCGAGAGCGAGACATAACGTGGACGAGTTGGTTGCCTAAATTATATGCGGGTGAGTTGGAGACTTGCACCGCGGGGCGACCAGGGGATGTTAGTAAACAAGGCGAGTTCAGGTGGGGTGGTCCCGTGCCATAGGCAGGCCGACTTGCACTTCGGGCAAAGTTTGGCAAATAGACACGTCGGTTGGAGATAGAACAGAGGGTCGGTCGGGTGGCACGACACCCGTTGGCCACCATATATATTAGCGGTGGAAGTATGGCGAAGGGGCACATTTGAACATTGCTCGCTCATCAAGGAGAAGTGCAAAGGGTGGAAAAGAGTTGCAGCAAGAGCATAGGTTATGCACCCGCTCGCAAGGTAGCTCTACACGAAGGTTGGCACGAAGTCTTGGTGACGGGTCGTAGTGCGGGTGGAGGGTGCACGAAGGCGCCCGCCCATCGTTCAGAGGTAAACACGGGTGGAGGGTGCGTATGGGTGCCCGCTCGTTAGTTGACACGAGCTCGGTGAGGAGTTTGGGTGGAAGGCTGTGTGTGGGCGTGCCCGCCCAACTCGGGCAAGAAACTTGTGTGTGGAAACGGTGAAGTTGGGTGTGACCACCGTACAAGGCATGCATGAGGTGAGCGCTCGACACGGGTAAAACACCGGTGGAGCTTCACTCCCGGTCATTTGTAAATTCTTTAAATACATAATAAAAGATTATTATTGCATATGAATGGTGTACTCTCCGCTGTTTTATAGATGTTTATGATGATGTTATAATGTTGATGGATTTCACACATTAATGTTGTTAATGAAAGACGATGAATGTTAGGCGTAGTTCGCAAAGTAACTTAACAATGGAACATCTTAACTACTTAGGTGGTGCCGCACCCTTGCCAATTAATGAAAAAAGAATTGGGGGCGTGACACGTGCCATCAAACCCTCCAGGCCCATCTCTCTCGATCTCTTCCAAATATGTATATTCGATTCCAATAGAAAATGTCCTTATTGTTGATGACTTGTGATGCAGGAGCATCCAGCTCACAGTGACGAGGCAGAAAGACTCCAACCAGGTTCACAAGCGGGAAACTGAATTGTTAAATTCTGCTGAAGATAATTTTTTTTTTACTTTATTTTACAAATCAGCAACGGTTAGATGGTTTACTTTTCCAGTTAGGATTACTGTTAGTTTCATTATCAATTTAAGGGTAGTTTCTGTAATTAGGAAAAATAACTCTTAACTGTTTTACAAGTCTTGAAATGTTCAAACAATTATGGTTACAAATAGGAACAGAAGTATGTAACTGTCTTTGTAACAGAAAGAAATAAACTGCAAGCCTTAACTGAAGACAGAGGCTATAAAAGCCAAACATACATGTAAAGAAAGGGTCTTTTTAGTCAAACAGAGAACAAGTTGAGTAATTGAATAACAGAATTATCAAGCATTCAAAAGTACCAGAGAATTACTGTCCATCTATCTTATTTCCTAAATTATTGATTGATCTCTCATACTTAATTAACAGAACTTTACATTACTGTAAACTAAACATAGTATCATGGCTGCTGTACGAGTATGAATTGTAGTTGACATCATTACCAAACAAGCACACGGAGATATAGTTGAAGAAGAACGGTTACGCACAGTTAATCGAGACCAGCAAACAAGTAAAGAGTCCAACAAACGAATCAAATGCTAGCAACGTAACAAAACCACAAGCGAAGGCTACAGGTACCAAATAACACATCCTTTTTCCTTTCATAAAAAAAAAAACGATTTACATTTATATTGTCCAGAAATATTACTTCATAGTCGAAACCGAAAGCGCTGAGTTCCCTTATACATTACAGAGACTGATACAGTCGAAACAAGGTCAAAATTTGCTCAACAAACACAGACAAGCATCAAACACAAAACCCTCGTTAGGGTTTGAACACAGGTACGAGATAAGGATTTGTTGAAGCCGCGTTCCAACACAAGGAACTCATCCCAGAATGACAACGGCGGACGTGAATCACACCAGAATCAAACAGTAAACCAACAAACGAACCGTATTCAGAACAAAGACCTCTAGATAGCAGGACAATATAGGTTACAGGCCTACCCACATTCACGCTATTGGACATTTTTGAAGACAGAGACGTGCGCCCTCCAGGCCACCAGAGAAGACCTGCAAACAAACAAGCAAGAGTGAGTTTGAAGTTTAGCAAAACCTGAAGGGACGAAACCCTTGACAGAAACAAAACCAGCATTACAAAAATAAAGGGAAAAGGGGAAGAAAACCTCACCTGGAGACCGCGTGAGGAGGAGCCATACATTCGAACCAGAGGATGCCACAGGAAACTGGAAGACCAGAGGAGCAGCTTGGGTTAGACCCAGAACAAGGAGAGCGCGAATATTGAATCAGAGAAAGATTATTTATCTGTAGCAGAGGTTGAATGAGCCTTTCCATTGTTCCTGAACGCTCAGCCACGGACAGCACAGCGTTACCAGCAAATTCATAACCCAAGAATCACTACCAAACCAGATTCGAAAGCAAAGGACCAGAAGACTAACAGTATATGCAGGAACAGGATAGAAAAAGCCGAATACCAGTGTTGAAACAACTTAAATTTGAACCAGACTTCTTTACAAGCAACCAACAGTTACAGTAAACACTACCAAGACAAAGAGCTCGAATTCATTTATCAAAAAACAGAGTAACAGAGTGGGTAAACAACTTACCAGAGATTGCAAGAAAACCCCAGAGCTTAACAACATCGATGCAAGCAGGCGGACAAACAATCAAATGCGCAGAGAAGGCCTCCACCCATAACCAGAGCAGGCACAAATACAACCAACAGCCATGAAATCGTAATCTAGAGCCAACAGAAACAGGATACAGCACCCTCAACATTCTTCCATACGCAGAGCTCGAAACCCTCAAAACCAACAGTCACAATGACAAAGAACAATCGAGAAATCGCATAAGGTTAGGGTTAACATCGTTTTCCAAGGTAGAAGGACTGCCGCATTTACACCCTGAGTTAATGCACAGCTACCAACTACAGAATGCGGGAAATACAATCGCCACATAAACATCCAAGTGTAACCTTAAAAGTGCAAAGAGTTACGCCAAGTGGGCTGGGTCCCATCAACTTGGATGAGCCCTTCCGATGGATGTAAATCCCGTCCCATTCCCAAAATTTGGTCTTGGCCCATCAATGTCCAGATCCAAAGATCCAACATATGTTTTGCAAAAACTTCCCTTGATTTTATTTACGCTGAGCCATATGACCGACCCGAAAATAGTCCCAATGATCTCCCTGAGCATGCATATAGTAAAATCTGTTTTTGAGATATTTATGTCTGATAATATTCGCCCATATACCCTCCCCAAATATATTTTTCTACCATGTTTTTTAAGCCTCAAATCCAAAATCCTAAAATCCCCCTCCAAGATCTCCAACAACCCAAATAGTACGTCACTTGCCTTGTTGGCTACCGGCCATTGGCTTTTGCACCAGACAGGTTTTTCTCCGGGATTTGAAACCACTAAAACCTGCGTGGTCTAAGGGAGAATCCTAGGAAACGGATTTTGAAATCACTGGAATCTCGGAGAGTACATGGAATTCCAAATAAAAATTTGTTATGCGTAGGTTTTTATTTTTTCAAATCACTGAATCTGGGAGAGCAGATAGGATTTTTAATGGCCAGGACCAAAAAAATTAGTCGAAAAGTTTTAATTGTCAATGGGAAAGTAGATGGTAATCTCTAAAGATTCGGATAGAGGTTTTTTTTTTGTCAACAGGAAAAAAAGAACTTTCAGGATTAAGGTTTGTTATCAAAAAGCGTTATGTTTCCAAATAAATAGGAGTATTAAATTAAGTGTTTATCTATTTGAGAAATGTTTAGTATTGAATCGAAGTTAATTTAAATTCAATTTAAATGTGGAATGGAAAAATATTTTTTTTATTAAATAATGAAATAATTAAATTTCAAAAAAAAAAATGAAATTAAAATAAATTATCGAAAATTAAATTTTATATAAATTAATTAATTATATATCATAAATATTTGGAATATAAATTATCTAAAAACATGAACTTTGAGTTTGTGTTATTTTTCATTAATCAATGAAGAGTAATGCATTAGGGAGTGGAAAATGTATTCATGGTTATAATGGGTTACTGTATTTTGAGTATTAACCATTTTGAATAATAAAATATTGTACAAATTAGAATACTTAAAAAAATGTTTCTGATTTATTTTTTATGTGATTTTTACAATAGATTTTGCTTAATTCATTATGGATTACGGAAGTTTGAATACACAAAAAATTAAATGATGTTGAGGAAAGCAAAAAATATTTGAAATGAGATCACCTCATGCCATAATCACAATTTTAAAAAATTTATAATTTCTATAATATTAATGTTTTAATTTCTAATTTCTAGTTGAGCCAAGAGGCTTATTCTATAGTTAAATATAATGTATAAATTTGTCATCAAAGTTGAAATTTTATTATGTCTATCAAAAATATATATATATATAAAATTAAAAAATAAAAAATAAATACCATTCAAACATGTAAATAAATTACGCATAAAAAAATAAAAAAAAATTAATCTTTCCTCCACCTATATTATATTGTATTTAAAATAAATTTATATTAATATAAAAACGTATTGAACATAATTTAGCGATGAGAAGTAATTTAGTTTTAATATTAGTGAAATGTTAGTTAATTTAGGGTTGATTTACATTTTATTGTTGATATTTTGGTGTGAGTTAAAAAGTATTCAAACTATTTGTGATTTATAATTTATTGTTGATATTTTGATGTGAGTTAAAAAATATTCCAATCAATTATTTTTAATAAGTTTTTTTTAGAAATGTATTTTGAGTTTTTTCAATAATAATTTAAATTATTTAAAATTAATTAAAGATAAAAAAATAAAATTTAAATTATTGGGGTTTTAATATAGTTTAAACGTGTTTTCTAGCTTAAAATATGGTAGATACATTAAACTTATATTAAATGCACACTATTATATTAAATATTTTGGTAAGTTTAAATTATATAATATAAAATTAAATAAATAATAATTTTTATTTTTATTTTTTTTCACTTGTGGTTCCGGATACTCTTGGTCACTGGATAGCTATATTAATTATTTTTAATGTAATTAGTTTAAAGGTGTTTTTCTAGTTTAATATGGTAGAGACATTATAATGTTATATTAAATATCACAATATTATATTAAATACCTTGGTCACTGGGTAGCTACTACGTGGACGACCTCACCCAAAGGGGATCAACACCCCTCGGCCATATTTACTTTGACCTGACCCCAAGAGCTTTCAGGAATTGACCCTGTGACCTCCTCCTGTGACCTCCCGATTGGTGAGGCATTGATTTGACCAATAGAGCTAACTCTTGGGACTCAAAAAAGAAATAATAATTATAATTATTAATAAATTTTTGACTTAATCAATAACATAAAAAAAAATAGAATTAAATAATTAAACTAGTATGGATCTTCTTAAACTCTAATCATCAAATGTTAAAAAAATCTAATCTCTTGAGGTGCAAACTTTTTTTTACAATAAAAAGAGATTTGATTTCTCAACACTCTTTTAAAGTAAAAAGAAATTTAATCTCTCAACACTTAAAACATCAAAATTAAGATAAATCTGAATTGATTCTTATTATATTTAAAATCATCTTTACTTAAAAAAAGAAAAATAAAATAATATAAATAATTTTTTACCGAAAAAAAACTTTTTAATTTACATTTAATAAATTTTAAATATATCATTTAAAAACCTTCCCAATTTCAAATTTAATAACTTTTTATTAAAACAATTATAAAATTTTATTCATTTTATATCACAACAATAGGTCAAAATGATTTTTATTAAAACAATTATAAAATATATATTCATTCTATATCCACAACAATATGTCAAAATATCTACGCCTCATTTTAATAGGAACACTAAATCCTAAGCAATTCATGGATTGAAGACGTGGGATACTTGTTTCATGGAGGAATAGGCATCCCGGTAATGAAGTATAGTGTTTGTTTAGTAATATAAATAACATAAGTTTGTTAAAAATAGCGTGTTTGTTTATTTATTTGGTTATATAGTATTTAATTTTGTGATAAGAGATATACTATTTTAATTTTTATTTTTTTTATTAATGGAATAAAAATAAATTAATATTTATTTAATAATAGAAATAATAAATAATTATAATTTAAAAGCCAAATGTTTAATATTATTTAGATAGTTAAAAATTATTATTAAAATATTAATATTAAATATTATTTAATTAAATAATAGATATAAATATTTTTAATTAATTATAAGATTTTGAATTAATATTAAATGAACATATTATTAGTATATTTCTCATGATTCAAATCTCCACACATAATTTAACCAAATAAATAGATATAAACATATTTTATACACTATTTAATATATATTAATTTAGATTCACCTTAATTCTTAAGGTTTTCTTATCAAGAGATTTGATCTTTCTATGCACTTGATAGATCTAAAGTTAAAATGGATCTAAGCTGGTTCAATTTACCCCCTTTAAATAGACTACATTCCATATAAATACCATTGGTTTTCAATACCATATGTCAATACCATGGACCATGTTTTACTACTATTATTTTATTTCTATAAGGTTATTTTTATTTTGGTTTTTTATTTTTTATTTTATTATTTGGTCTTAGTTAAATGCAAATAATTCTCAAATTAAATTAATTTTTATTTTTATAATTTGATTTATCAAATATTAAACATTACATAACAAAGTCTCTCATACTAACTATACAACTTTTCATATTATAGAATCCAAACCTTATCTCATATATTTCTATGACAATACTATACTTATCAATAAAGATATCCTAGTTTATCCTTTTATGGGAATTACTACCAATTGTTTTGGAAATAATATATTATATTTTTTTTCGGAAAGAATTTATTATTGCAGTGAAAATAATGAATCACATTTTCATATTTTAGGTAGGAAAACTTTGAAGTTCATCTATTTAATAAACAATATAATCAAAACAAAATAAATTATAAGTAATTATAAAATATATAACATATTAATTTAATTTTAATTGTTTTTGTTTTTATTGGTTATTGATACTGTTATTTTGTTTTTGTTAAGATTATTTTAGCAATTTTAAAAATGTTGATCTAATCTGAAATAGGATTCTATTATTTGCACACAACTAATGACCAACCATTATAAAATATATAATAATAATTTAATGTTAATCTATTTTGCTCTTATTTGTGATTGTTATCAATTTTATGAAATTTTTAGGCACACAACCAATAGTGGGTCAATGGTATCTTTGTATTTTATGTAAGCCGTATGTTAATTTATTCTTATTTTCCTATGTGGTTTATAGGAGATAGGTGACAGAACTACTTGAATGGATCATTTCTTGTCACTCAACCACAGAGTTGGATCCCAAAAATATCTAAAAAATTGAACCCTTAACTTTTCAATAGCAAAGATATTTTAAAATCTACTAATTCAATCACACAATGCAAAACCATATAATTATAATAATTCAACTCATATCCATCCATCATTTTCAACTAAATCATTTACAAATTAATATTTAATTATTAATTTATACTTCCATTTTAACTATTATTTTATTTTTTATTCAAATTTTGTAATATAAAATTATAATTAATTAATGACATCAACCTAAATTATATTACCGAAGCTTACCTTTCTTATAAATCTTTACTGAATTTTAAATAATATTCCATATTTATTAATTAAAGAATTCCATCTTCCCGTCAACGTGAAGCTGAATTTCGGCGATTTGTTGGCCCTCCTGACTGTCGTAAAATCTTGATCTTGTAAATCATATGCATTCTTCCAAACTTACACAACAAAACTGGAAAATCTCGTATTTTTAAGTAGTAACTTCGAAAAAATAAATGACACCCGCCAGAGTTAGATTCCACGGCCGTAATACATGGTGTTTAACCCCTGGCGAATTCTGATATCGGGTATCTTATTCTCCGATCACTGGGACAACCCGAGTTACTGGGAATTTTAATTGTTTTACTGTAGAGAAATTTGGTAAATGTTGGGTTGAGGTAAAATTTTAGTGAAATATTATGTGTAAGTTTTAGTTTAAGTTAAAAAAAAAAAATTGAAAATCTTGGAATTTATGGGAAGGGATCTCAAATGACAATTTTCTTTTGTGAGACAGTTAAGAGACCGTTACTCTTCTATCTTTCTTAAAAAGAAAAAGAAAGAAATCCGGTAAGCGGCTCGAAATAGGGAGGAGAGGAAAATTTATGAAAGAACACCCTGGAAGGTTTGGCACGACATTGCCGAGGGTGTACTTGAGCCAGTGGAAGCCCTGAGATAGACTTCAGAGTCTAAAAAAAATCTTAGTTGGACTATGGTCTTGATGCTAGAAGAACATAAGTATTTAGCAGTGTCTATCAACTAAGTCTGGAATAGAAAGGGCTCCGAGGGAGAACTAAGTCCGGAATAGAAAGTGCTCTGAGGGAGTATTGGACGTAGTGTGGAATAATTAAAAAGGGCTCCTCGGAGTATTGGACGTAATTTCCATACTAGAAGGTTGGGAGGAGAGGTCTCTTCTTTGTTGGATTTCCAAGGATTGTTAAAATATTAAGTTAAGTATACATTTCTCTGGGAAGAGTTATTTTTCTATTTCTATTATTGTTAAAGTTTGATATCTTTTCTTTTCAGTTGAATGATAATAAAACGAAGATAATTTAATGTTGGCTAATGAGTTAGTTGTGAAATGTTGTTTATTGAAGTGCAATGTATGTTAGTGAACACCACTGCATTTAATGATAAAATAAGTTACTAAACAATATTGCATTAAAAGAAAAACATATATTGTGTATATAGTGACCATGTTGCCACGATGCGAAGTTTATTATTTTAGAAATATATAGCTTCGAGACACAAGGGGTACACCATGACAAACCATAGCTGAGCAAGACCCTATTATGACTTAGCGAGACAGGTTAGTGAGCAAGACCCTATTATGACTTAGCGAGTCTGGTTAGTATCCCTGACGAGCTTGTGTTTCATAGGCAAGACAATCTTCATTTAGATAATATTGTTATCCGGTAAGGGTACAACAGGTCCAATATGCACTTGGTTTCATACCAAAGCCTGTCTCTACAAACAAAAATAAAGGAAGAGTAGTGAGGTAAATAACTCGTGGGTAGTCAGTTAAAAGAGTATTAGGAACAACAATGAAACAATGAAGGTTTAATTTAGGAAAATCAAAAGAACATTTTAGAAACACTTATTCTAAAGCATGCATAATACCTCTAACCCTTAGAGAATAGTGCAATGATTAAAGAGAGGGGTTCAAACTAATTTCATATGTGGAAACTAAGTTTACCCAAATAATGTGACTAAATTTGTGGTCTTGGGTAAGCTGGCAAAAAGGCTAGCCATCCCAAACCGATGTGGAGCAACAAGAATTTATTTAAAATCAAATAAGACAAGGAAATTGTTTTCGACTTGTGTACATAGTGTTTTCAATAGCATATTTTAATAATACCTAGAATCATATCTTGCGAATATTAACTGAAATCCAAACAATAGAAACTACTAAGCAATGCAGCACAACACAAATATTGTTATGACCCTCAAAAGAGATAAATTGAAAACATTACTACATGTATATAAAAGAAGAGTTATAGTTCTAGTTCAACCCTTGGTTAGGATATAGAAAAAGAGCTAATGATGGCCTAGTGCATACTGTCAAGTTCTTAAAGAGTAATAAAACCATTTAACACAACATCAAAGAAAAAACACAACGAGGGTTTTAAAGCCCTCGTCGAATTATCGACATTTATAATTGAAACTACTAAATGAATTAACCATTAATGACTTAGGGGTCGAGATCCATATTTCATCCTAGAAGTCTTGAGACTAACCTCAAAAATGACCTGCCAAATGAGAATCTAAAGGTTAATGAAAAACCTAGTGTGGCTGTAAGGCGAATTTAGTAAGGGCTTAAACTCTTTTGTGAAGTAGTCAGGTTGTACCTATAACCACCAATAGATTCAAGGTTAGGAACTATTCCCAAGAGGAAACCCTCAAATTAACTAGTGTAAGTTAAATAAAAATTGTTGTAGAGTAAGACGTTACCTGGAATCCGATGTGTGCACCAAACAGGAGCATGTCGCATCTTTGTGGGCTAAAAATTTGAAAGAAATCGTTCCAGGTAACATGCAAAAAAAAACTTAAACTTTAGGTAGCCACAAGAAGAATTACCTTGAGGCCCCGGTGTTCTAATGGACACATTCACTAACCACAGTATGTCATAAAAAAATGAGAGAGACACCCTAGAACATGAAATCTAGAAATGAGAAAATCTTGAGGGTAAGCTACGACACAATTAAGTTATGGAAGGGAGGTTCAGAAGACCATATCTGTAGAATTAGACTATCATAGAAATATGGAGGTGGGTCCATGGGGTTGTAGAGCTTCTCCTTGTAAGTGCATCGCTGCAAATGACAAAATCGATGATGAGGATAAATGCACAACCGATACCCTAACTCCTCCGTAAGATTTACCACCATCAGATTGAACCCTAGTCAAATCAATAAAGTAGAGGGAGCCACTTAGCTCTTCCCTCCAATCGAACATACCCTCACAAGTGTGACAATTGGGAGAAGTTTTTGGACTCCCATTAATAATCATATCATAGCAAGTATAACATTAACAAGGGCTTGTCAAGTTTGGTGTTATTATGTGTAAAGAAACATATGTTAATCAAGTGTCATGATAGGTCATTAAATCTAGTGGTGGTAATGCCAACACACAATAACTTACAAAAAAAGGAATTCACATTACACCCCAGTTAAATGTATAACATAGCCAAGACTTTATTTGTCGCATATATGTGAATGATCAGTTGTAAGTGCATAACGAGGTTGAGGTTGTGAGTTATTTTTTTTTATGTTCTTGTAATTATTTAATTTGACTGTGGGTCTTTTATGACGATTAACAGATAAATAAGGTAGATTTTTATTATTTTTATTTTATAACCTTGGACTAATATATGTGACAAGTGGTATCAAAGCTTAGGTTTGAACACCGTGGCCTGTTGGGAAAACATGGTAATAACAAAAGTGTTGATCATGCACAGATAGGATTGAGATGAGAAGGGGAGCAGAAAATACACTTTCAGTTAAACCAAATATTGAAGTTGGACTTGTGCCAATTGCTGAAGCTAATCCTAGGATGTGGGTCCAATTGGGAGAAGATTCACATAATACAAATGTGATGCTTCTAGAGAATATCTAAGAGTTAGAGGAAGAAATGGCTAATATAAGGGAAGATAATGAAATTCTAATGAGAGAACAAGAAATAATCATGAAAATCCTTTTAGATAGACAAAATCACAAAAATCATAATCCAAGCCTTGAATGAGAGAACAAATTTGAGATACACCAACCTGGACACAATTATCAAGAGTTAGAGGGAGGCCATAATGATAATGGTGAAGAGACAAAAAATATTACTTAGCAAGGGAAAGCCAAAAGACAAAAAATTGAGTTACAAGGGGTGTTTAAAAATATCAAACCCCAAAAATTTGATAATGAAAATGAGGAAGTTGTGGAAGATTGGTTAATTAATATAAGTAAATGTCTCCAAATTTCAGAATATTATGATAATTTACAAACAAGGTTGGTGATCTACTAGCTGTAGGGAAAGGCTACCCTATGGTGGGAAGAAGTGAAGACAGTTTGGAGCATTAATGAACAAAAGATAACTTGGGATAAAATCCAAAAACATTTTAGGGAGAAATAATTGATTGAACAATTTTATGATGAGAAGGAAAAATAATTTCAGGATTTGAGCTGGGAAAGTTATCTATGGATGAATTTATAACCAAGTTTACATCACTGCTAAGTTATGTTTCCTACATTTGGGAAGAAAAAGCTAAGGTGCAACATTTTATTAACAATTTACCAGGATTTATGAAGGAGCTCTTTGAATTTGATAACCCCAAAATAATGGATGAGACGATTCAGAAAGCTCAGATTTTCTACCAACAAACAACGCAAAAAGGAGAAGGAGGTAGAAATGGGTCTTGCAAGAATGGACAAAGGAACTTTTAGTACATTAAGAACATGAAAACTGGCAGTCATAATAATTCGAATAAAGATCAACAAACGTAGTTTTCTGGAAATATCCAACAAAAGTTTCGAGTTCAAAGTAAATCTAATACGGTGGAGAAATCCAGTAAACCATAGCTTAATCAGAACCATAAACCTCCTTTACAATGATAGGGTTTCGAGGAACCCCATTACTACAAAAATTGTCCTCATCGTGGGTGAACAAAACAAGCTACTAATATTCAAGAAGCTTCCATAGTTGGAAAGGTGGCGAAAATCATACCAAGAATCAATGCTTCCCTAGAAGATCATCAAGAAGAATATCAACTTACTATGATAGAATTTGAAGGTAAACTATTCAATCAGGTTATGTCTTTTTTAATAGATCCTGGGGTTAGTTTGAGTTAAATTAGCCCCAAAAAGTAGAACATTATCATTTACAATTATGTAGGTTAAAAAATAACTGGTTGGTACAATTAGCTACTGGAGCCAAGAGAAGGGTCATTGTAAAAGTAAAAATTTTCCCTATTGAAATTGCATGGTAGGAAGTTAGGGTGAATTTAAATGTGCTTCTGCTAGGATCTTATGATATTTTGATTGGAATAGATTGGTTAGAAGCACACTTGATCTTAATAAATTGTAAGGAGAAAACCATTAACTTCCTCACTAAAGAAGGTAGCAAGCAAGAATTCAAGGAATAAAGAGGCATATCAAGCTCAAACCTATTACAACTTCACATTTAGGCAAGTGCATCAGGAAGGGTTGTCAAATATATGCAGTACAACTAGGATACACTAACTCCAAGGATAAAACAACTACATTGTAACATATTTTGATCCTGCAAGAATTTTCTGTTGTGTTTCTCGAAGAGATACTAGGATTACCTCCTAAACAGGACATTGATTTTACTATGGAATTGGTCCTAGGAGCTACCCCAATGTCTAAATCCCCCTATCTAGAGTGTACTTGCATTAACTGAACTAAAATTGTAGCTAAAAGAACTATTGGATAAAGGATACATTTTCTTGAGTGTATCACCTTAGGGAGCCCCTATTTTTTTTTTCAAAAGGGAAGATGGTACACTACAACTATGTATTGATTACCAACAGTTAAAGGTGCTACAATATTTTTTAAAATTGACTTACGGTCAGGTTATCACTAGATAAGAATGAAGGTATTAATAAAAAAACATTCAAGACACGATACGAGCACTATGAGTTTGTTGTAGTACCATTTGGACTCACGAATGCCCCTGCAACGTTCATGAGCTTAATGAATGGATTTTTTATTTGTATTTATACAATTTGTTTTGATTTTCATACATGATATTTTTATCTATTCAAAAAATTGAAGGAACATAAGGAGCATTTACGGATAGTGATGCAAACCTTGCAGGAACACTAGCTATATGCTAAATATAGCAAGTGTGAATTCTATAAGGACCAGATCCAATATTTGGGGCATGTGATATCATTAGAAGGAATAACAGTGGACCTTGAGAAAATGATAACTATTATGGAATGCCCAGTCCCTAAGAATGTAGTAGACATTCGATCCTTTATGGGCCTAACAGGGTATTATTGTTAGTTTATAGAGGGATTTTCCCAAATTAATTCCCCGATAACCTCCTTGCAAAATAAAGGTAAAAATTTTAAATGGACAATGGAATGTTAGTAAAGTATCAAACAATTGAAACACCTCCTAGCCATAACCCTGATATTAATAATTGGGGACCCTAAAAAGAATTTGTGGTCTGCACTGACTCTTGTCAGGAAGGTGTAGGAGGAGTTCTGATGCAAGAAG
>APFE031209386.1:0-13662 GCA_000404065.3 Pinus taeda
GTATTATTTCCGCTGCATATTTGTGTATATGGTTATCTCTGTAATTGGTTGCGTTCCTGTTTAAATCTGGATCAACAGATGTTCTTTGAAGCGAGACAAGTAAGGAAAGAGTGGCAAAGCTCTGTTAAAGGGGAGAGGAAACAAGCAAGAAGCCAAGCAAAAGACTGAGGTTGGTACTCTCTGCTTCTCTCTCATCTATCTCTAATAGAGGAAAACACAAGTGAATTTAGTCTGTTTGTTTCTAAGATAGCTGCTCGTCTTAGTGGGACTAGCAACTTTGAATGGACACTAGTTTTCTTGATAACAAAATGGTGACTCCACTGGGGAGCAAATAGCTTTTTTGCTTGCTTCTATTTGTGTGCTTTATAAACTACGAACGAAGCCTGAATTTAAGCCAGCTAGCCTTCGAACTACTTTTGCTATGCAACTGCAAAGTAGATCAACACTGCTTCATTCAATCTCTGGGTTAGTTTATGAACTGAACACCTGACTTGCAAACATCCTAAGTTCCCTATTGGTAGCTCAAGTAACCTCATTAGATCAGCCCCTATGCTTTGTGTTCACTGCCTATCATTAGCTCAGCCTAAATACCTAAACTAAGCTGCAAACTGTGAAAAAAACCAAGCTCAGTCTCATCCCTGGACCATTGCACTGTCTCTCATTGGAAGTCTAGATGCATCACACCTCCTATGTGTTGTAGGTGAGATGCATCCCTATTTCCCTATGTTACAGGTGCGATGATTAGGTGAAACTATTTTTGCCTCCAGATTTTTGTTTTTTCTTCATTGCCTTCAGCTTTATTCAGTAGTTTTGTTGTCTATGATTAGTATATCTCTGTTGAAACTCCCTTCCTTTGTGTTATTCAACCTCCATTTTTCAAAGAATTGTGAATTCTTTTATGTATTTTTTGTCATTTACAATTCTCCTTTGCAAAAAGTAGCTTAATCGAATTGTCATCTTTTGATTTCAAAATGTCACAAGTGTCATTTTCAGTCAAAGAAAAGAGTCTTCCTCTTTTTGATAGTCGATTACGCTTTTCCCATTGTATTTTATTTGAATTAATAATATTTCAAGTGTCGAAAGTAGTTTTCAATTTGAAATCACAATGTGTCATCTTAGTCTTCCTTTCGTTTTTTGAAAAGAAAATTTTTAGTATTGTTGCTTTGAAAGAAAATAGTTTAGAACCGTACTTAGCATTATTTTTGTCATTCACACATTAAGAAAGCAGAAAAAAAATACATGCATGTGCATTTTCATTTAGACTACGTGCGGAAATTGATTTAGGACAGTGCATCTTAGTGTCTGGTCTCTACTCTATGTTGAAAGAATTTCACTTCTCTTTCCTTAGTAGCTAGGATTTTCATTGCAAAAAGAAAGTAAACGACTATTTATCATCTTAGATTGCATATTTAGGAATTGTATACCTACATCACACGGTGAACCTTAAAGGAAAACTTCTTAAGAAATATCAACTATAAAATAAATTTCAATGACCATAAAAATGCTTTGGAACCTAATGCACAACATCTAGAAGTCTAGGCTAGAGACATATTCCGGTGTCATAAAGCTTGGTAACTATCGTTTTCATCGTAAGTTGGGTGATTCCTCCTCTTTGATATGAAAAGTGCCAGTACGGACTTGTTCTCCCACGTACCATCGAGTATATATTGGGAGACCACAATAGGCTATATCCTTTATCCTTAGGAACTGTGTCTATCGCCCTATCGATTGCAATGCACTGAACACGGCATTCAGGAAGGTTGACTGCCGTACCTTAAAAAGTATTCTGCAATTTTGCGATTGGTTTGGTAATACCTCTATCTAGGTTTCTAGAGTAGCCACTTTCATTCCTTTTCAGACTCCTCAAAAGAAAAGGTTCATTTGAGCACTTGTCACTTCAGGCTCATTAAAAATCGAAGGCGACTAGAGTCATCTTTAGCTTTTTCTCGACTCTTAAAAATTGAAAAAGAAATTTGTGTCAAAGAATCATAAAATTTATTTTAATCGGAATAACATCATTGTTCCCTCATTGGTCTTAGGTTGAGAAAATGGAGTCCAACAATCAACGATTTCCCCTTGGGGGGAATCCTAGTCCCTTCTCGTCTTAGGGAGATGTTGGTGCACCTCATATGGCCACATTGTCCCTTACAGGACTGACAATTGGCCTACCAATATGGCTTTTCTTAACCTCTGTCATTCAAAACACCGTGATTCCTGAGCAATCAAATCAGCAACCAGATGATACTAGAGTTACCCCGAACCTTCTACTTCATTTGTTTCTCCCTCTCCTTCTTCCTCTTCACTTGGTGAATCTAGTAAAACTAAAAACCAAGTAACTGGGAAGAAGAAGAAAGGGAAGGAGAAGAAGAAGAAGAAGCCAATGGCAAAAGGGGGCAACCATGCATCTTATGGTGAAAATCCATACACTACACCATCCACACCTAAATCTCCATGCCTCATTTGCAAGGGAGACCACCATCATCGAGATTTTCCTTGCATCCCATGGATCTTAAGGGATTGGTCTCCCAGCTTGCACAATCTGGTGTCCTCAACCTCTGACGATCATGTTGAAAGTACATTTTCAACTAGTGAAAATGAAGTCAATGGAAAAAAAGGAAGATCTAAATTTCCTGGTAGACTGTGTGAAGGCGATCATGCCATACACCATTGTCCCTTCCTAGACGAAGCTAAAAGAGTCTTGGATAACTGTCCTGCTTCATCGCTACGACTTCCTCCTGGATACAAGAAACTCTTGTCGAGTCCATCACTACTTGAAAATCTGACTGATGCACCTTTGTGGTCGATCGAAGCATCTATCATTCAAGATAAAACCTCTGAGTCCACACAGGATCAAAGTCAATAGCTCGAGATGGCAGTTGACCCTTCAGAAGGTCTACCTTTAGATGATACAGTCACCAAAGAGAATGAGAATGACACCGTTCAAATTCTTTTCATCAACACAAAATCCAATGAACATGGGGGCAATCTACCCATTCCTTTACCACAGGAAGGAAGTTCGTTAGATATTTACCCCGCCATTTATTCAGTCCCTCCTCCAAGCAATCTAGTTGTTTCCTTTGATTGGAATATACTAGGAAGACCCCATCTACCATCTAATGTACCATTTCGAATCATAGTACAAGCTTACAGAATGATCATGGTTGGTACTATCATAGATGAAGGGGCTTCTGTGAGTATCCTTTCCTCAACTACTTGGAAAGCGCTCGGTTTGCCATCACTTCTTCCTGAGATTCAAAATCTATCAGGCTTCAACAAAGGAACCAGTCAACCATTAGGGATCCTTTCAAGTTTGCCTATAACATTGAGAACAAAAATTGTTTATCTGAACATGATGGTAGTCCAAGGGCCATTAGATTACAATCTACTCCTTGGTAATGAATACATTTATAGCATGGGAGCTATATTTTCCTCACTCTTTTGAGTGATGTATTTTTTGCATGAAGGCATAGCGGTCCGGCTCATAGACCAGCTTTCATTCCCCAGTTCAAACAAAACTACTAGTCAAGTGCCATCCATAACTGGTCTTTTTTCACAAGGAATGTCTCATCAATCTCCAGTCAATCCACCTGATGAGCACGAGTGATTCGGTGAATGTGGCTAAACCTAGGGGGCATGCACCCTGGTCTGCTTCAGTAGGGACACTTTAGGTATAGGGTAGGTTTCCACGGAGGATATATGACTAGTCTAACACACCCATCCATTTAGGAAAATGGGATTAGACTGGAATAAGATTCCCTCATCAAAGTTATGTGAGTGATGCATCCCACCATTCACCTTTGTCCATTTCGATGGACAGAGCCAAGGGTATGTTTTGTCTGCAAATGCAGATGGAGCAATCTTGCAAATGCGAGAACTTTCATATGGTAACCTGGAAACTCTACTTTTCTTTATACCTGGGGCATGCAAACCTTTTTGCATGCAAGTGAAAAGAAACCATTTGTTTTCTTAGTTTGTAGGCTCTTAACCCTTTAAACCCGTAGGTTGGTCGTTCCTAGCTTTCATAACAAAAGGCTATGGAGAAAAGTTTCGAATGGGGCAAGCTCCCTAAAATATGAACCTATCGATGAGACATCCCTATTAAATGACTAGCATGAGCAGGTTTACATGAAGTTCAAGCTCGTTAAAAAATAAACCTAGAAATGAGCATATGTTCCCCCCAGAGTTTAAGCTCATTAAAAAATGAACCCATCCTTCAGTAAATAACCATTGCGATCACATAATCATCAGCTTTTGAGCCTTGGTCGTGTTCTTACCATCACCTCCACTCTTTTTAGCCAATCATACACCTCCATTTGATTGTTTACCCCTTTTGAGGAATATCCACGATGAGTGATTCTATTAGCCATCTTCTTTACACAGCCATGATTGAAAAGTTCCAAACCTTACCTGGAACTAGCTGTTATCTGAAAACATCACTCGTTCCTCAAAAAACAAGTGTCCTTTAAGCTCTTTTCATCTGACTTGTAAAATATGAAAATATTTCCAAGCAATTGGCCTCTCCGGCTTGTTAAAGTGATTGGAAGTGCCATCCCTCCTCTAGATTTTAATCGTTTTGGACTTGAGGGATCGTTACACAAAAAGATCAAGCGCTTGTCTTGTTCGGCTCGTTAAAACAATCGAAAAGTCATCCCTTTCATATTATTTTATACTTTTTCAGAATTAAGGGATTATATTACGAAGAAGGATTACTAGAGTTTCCTTTTCGTCACTTTTTAGCCTCTATAAAATTGAAAAGGACCGAGTTATCTTTGTCATTAAACTTGTTAAAACAGTAGTGACAAACTTGTCCATGCAGACAAGAGTGAGTTTCAATGTTGCTAGGCTTGTTAAAATATAGAGATAGGTTTGCCCAAAGGGAAAATTATAGAACAAGCATATGTTATCCTCCTCAAGCTTGACAAAAATAAAGAGGTACTGGTCAGAAATGACTAGGGAAAAATTGGGAAGAAAACTTGAAGAAACTTTATTGGTAGCAGGTCGCTCTTGAACATGACACTTTCACTCCATCACAATGATTGAGTTGGGTTGGGTTATTCCGTTCACCAATCATATCACCATTGGTCCTCCGTACCATCCATTCTTAGGGTTAACGTTATCAATCCATTTCAGTGTCACCGATATGTTCAAGAGAAGTCGTTTAGAGAATTCACCAACCCGGCGTACGTCTCATCCACTGCAATACCTTCACACTTCATTATTTCATGACCGCCACCCTGAAACTTGTATCATCAGATTGTTTTCATGTCCACAAAAACATTTGCTCCATTTTGTGTCATAGATGTGGGATTCATTAAGTCCCTCCTACGATGGGTCACTTCTTGTCGACATCAGCTCATTATCCAAGAAGTTGACTTAGGAACAACATTTTCAGTACTTTGAAGCTTGCATTTCTCAATGGCAAGTTTCTCACTTCCCGCAACAGGTTTACATAAATGGCCTTCGACTGGAAGATTTTATGTGGTGTTCAACATCAAATCATGTATTTGTACCACGTGAATTGTACTGTCGTACCTTGAGGGTCATTATCATTATCGGTGATTCCTCTCGTTCCTGTTAACAGCTAACATCATCAGCTAGTAATCAGGTGATGTCTTT
Organism: Pinus taeda; assembly: GCA_000404065.3. Taxonomy (NCBI): domain Eukaryota; kingdom Viridiplantae; phylum Streptophyta; class Pinopsida; order Pinales; family Pinaceae; genus Pinus; species Pinus taeda. The sequence continues at coordinate 5,617 of APFE031209386.1, forward strand.
CCATGTTTGACATCAGAACATCCTTTCACATGGATCAACTTGTACTTCGGGCAAAGATTGAACGAGTCTCAAGACCCTAGATCTAGTTTCATCCATCTAGGCTGTGATATATTCAGGAAAATAAAGACATTAAATGTACATCACAGCTGCACAGATAACCATCCAAGCTAAGGGATGATGGCTCTACCAAAATCATTAGTCTGCCACACAAATGGTTGTCTATCCTATGTACACGAAAATGAATTTATAAAGCTGAGCATGGGAATGCCCACCTTAGCTATATCATGAAAATATTATGAAGATAACGTATTGTATTGTATCTTATTACAGGTCACCTTCCAGTTCGAAAAACCTCTGATCCTCATGATAAAGCATTTCACTTGACATCAAAATATTTACGACCTCATGCTTTAGGGGGCAAGTGTTATATACATATTTTGGCACTGCAACCCCAATCTCATATGTCCACAAACCAAGGGCTTCTAAGCCCCTAAAAGTGTTGTTTCATACCCTAAAGGAACAAGGTCAGCTGATTACATCATCTCCTAGAAGTTCTCCCTGAAAAACTACATAGAACTGGTAAAAAATGGACCATACAGACTGCTCAGCCTAAGGGTGTGATGCATCTCACCTACCACATGCAGAAAGTGTGATGCATACTGAAAAGCCCTTCTGTAGGGTGCAATGAGCAAGAGTAGACAAATGGCAGAGGCAGTTGGCTAGGTGGAAACCCAAAGAATCTTCTAGAAACTGCCCATTTGACACTTGCCTCTCTAAATTCACCCAGGGATGAGTAAGAGATCATGAAATCTCCAAGTGGAACCAAGAACTATCAAAGAAATGACACTAATAAAAATCCCAGAAGCTGACTCACCCACCTACAAATATCTATATATGGATCCCTCATCCTAGAGATCCAGAGGCTAGAATTTTGTATCTTGTAAGGAAGTGTTTTTGGTTTCTCTATGGAACATCATAGTGTTGGGTGATCTAGCTTTTCATGAGGTGAAGTGGGCTTTCATGCTGGGAGGATGGAACTAGGTTAGACCAATGTGTTGTAATCCTCTCTTCTACTACTTCTATCAATAAAGTTGTTTGGGTTTTCCTGCATATTCTTGTATATCTCTGAATCTTGTATTGATATATGCATTTGTATGGTTAATATATATCTGATCCTATATTTTTTATGGTTATAGATCTCTATACTTTGATGGTATTATGTTACTTTGACTCTATAGATGTTCTTTGAAGCAGGACAAGGAAAGAGTGGCAAAGCTCTATCAAAGGGGAGAGGAAACAAGCAAGGAGCCAAGCGAAAGACTGAGGTTGGTACTCTCTGATTCTCTCTTAACTATCTCTCATAAAGGAAAACACAAGTGACTTTAGTTTGTTTGTTTCTAAGATAGCTACCTGTCTTAGTGGGACTAGCAGCTCTGAATGGACACTAGTTTTCCCGATAACACCAATCAACTTGTGCCATATTCCAAGCATGAATGTGGGATCTCATAGAACACATCAATCAAAATTAATCCAGGGCTTTCATAGGTCATCCACCTCAACCCATCAAATAGTGGTTCCACCTCACAGTCATACATCACAAAACCAACATCAGATTGGTCTCTATCCCAGCCTTCCAGGGCTCCAGATTGTTTGTTCCAACCCTGCTCCCAAGACTAGTAACTCAACCCATAGATTTTATCGAGCTCCAGAGCATTTTTCCAACCAAGGCTATGGGACTAGTAACTCAACCCATAGCTTTTACCAGGCTCTAGAGCATTTGTCCAACCAAGGCTACGGGACTAGTAACTCAACCCACCAAGGGCTCTAGAGCATTTGTCCAACCAAGGCTACATGACTAGTAGCTCAACCCAAGAAGTTACAGGGCTCCAAAGCATTTGTCCAACAAAGGCTACAGGACTAGTAGCTCAACCCAAGTTGTTACAGGGCTATAGAGCATTTGTTCAACAAAGGCTTTCAGGAACTAATAGCTCAACCCAAGCTAAGGAAACATGGGAACCAGCCACCAAACAAAGAAAATAGGCCACAACATGATGGTTATCCAGAAAATGGAAATGCTAGGAAAATGTGTTGTCAATCTATGCAATCTTCCATGCTAGTGACAAATCATGACCAAGAAACCACACACATGTATCATGGATGCAAAAACTAGCAAAGAAATCATACATACAACTCGGTACATGCAAGAGAATATGGTGTAATTGCTGATCTTGATGCCCTCTTATGCTTTCCAGCTCTTCCTTTGCCTTCTTTCTCCAAAAATCCAAGTATGCCACACCCTCCAAGGGTGCTCCAAGAAAAATTTAAGTATCCAAAACTGAACTGATCAAGTCCTACCCACTTATCCTCAGAAGATTTTTTATTAATGAGGCCTCTACTTTCTTCATTTTCCATTATTTTCCTTCATTTTCCTCCTCACATGCAACCTGTGACCTTTCACCTCCCTTTTTTGCCTAATTTCCATTATTTTATTAAATAAAAGGCCAATTAATGTCTCATGCCTTTCCAAAGCCTTAGCCATTGCCTTTGTCAATTCCCTTGGCCATAATAAACTAAATTAATAGCCACTAAGATGTTTCCCCCACCATTCAGCTTGGAATACATGTCCCATCACCATGGCCTTATATATTTTTACATGGAATTTTCTTGAGGGCTATTATATAACCCTCCACCTTGGGGGAACATTGTCCTCAGTGTTCAATGAAACCTATAATGAACAAGATGATTAAAAAAACATACTGCCCATGGATCTTTATACCACAACTTGTTGCAATATTTAAAATGACCACCTACTAAAACATGACAAACACACCATTTACTGGAGATTTATAACACAATTCATTACAATAGTTACAGTAACCACATATACCTATGCACATTTGATTCAAAAATAAAAACCATACTTTCTATGGAGCTTTATAAATCCATCTTGATATAGTATTTAAAATTATATACATATATACACATTTTCTCAACCAACAAATAAAAATATACGATGCATGCATCTGCAATAAGGGAATCCATAGGCTCACACCTCCACCCTCAAGTAATACCAGGATTCACCTCCTTCCTATGAAGTCTATAATCCACTGCCACGGCTAAAATGCATCTAATGTCAAGCACTATAATCCTGTGCCACTTGTCCTCTTAGTGAATAGTTACTAGCTCATTGTTCCAGGGTGCACTCTCAATGTGCATCTAATTCCATCTAGAAATTCCAATGACTAAAACAAATCCATCCCCAACCTTCCCTTCTCTGTTACACAATCCCTTAGGCAATCTGGTCACCCCTTCTATGTAGTCACTCACCTTCAAGGTTCCATTGGTAACCCCCATCTCGAGCAGTGCATCCCTTGGCAAGGATTTCTCACATCAAAAGATACAAAACCAAGGCATATCCCTACCTCAAAATCATCATACTGGTCATTACATGCTCATGGAAATCAATGGAAAATATTGGGTACCAATCTCCCATAATGGTCCACTCCTGAAGTTCTATACTAGAATACTATTACATTTTTCAATTCCTTTTGCTAACACTATAATTCTTGCAGTCGATTTTAGCTACTCAATCGGGCATGTTCAGGCATTCCTGTACCAAGCACGCAATTTCCATTAGATTCAAAATAAATTGAAATAACTTCAAATCATACCTCATTGGTAGCTCATCAACAAGATACTCTTGCAATTCTATTCACTTCCTGTCACAACAATTCAAACTAGCATCTTGACCAAATCATTGTTTATAAACATATCTCATCATGTTAGCACAAAACAAAACCATCATGGATCAATGTCATAAATCACATGTAACCATCGTAAACCAGAATCATAGATCACATGTAGTCATCATATACCATAATCATAAATCACATGCATAATAAATCTAAAATAATATATTGATACTTATCCTTACTTCTACCTTTGTTCTTATTTCATACTCACATCGGATTGATTTCCACACCCGACAACACCCAGTGCATTCTCCTCAACCAGGTGCACATATACATAGTGTGCATCACACACATATGACCACACATGGCATACAACTCCATGCAATACATGCACCTACACCTGACATACAACACATACACTCACACCCAGTGTACAACACAATATGGTACAACACAACCCGTATACATACACAATTTACATCGCAAGACATACATTCTGCACACAACGTGCGACACCACAAAATGCTTACACATACACCCGATATACAACACAACTCATACATCTATACCCGATGTATAAAACTACACAATACATGTACCCACACCGAGTACAACATAATGGATACACATGTCACAATACGATGACTACACAACGCCAATACACAGTACCGCATGTACACAAAACAACCCGTATATGTACACATTGTACATTGCAACACATACATTCTGCACACAATGTGTACCAAAAATTGCATACACATACACCTGATATACAACACAACTCATACATCTATAACCAATGTACAACACCACACAATACATGTACCCACACTAAGTACAACAAAATGAATACACATGTCATGATATGATGACTACACAATGCCAATACACAATACTACATGTACACAACACAACATGCACTGCATTCACATAATACCACACGTACAACAAAACCATATGTACCACATGTACACAGTACCACCTGTACAATGCAACCGCCTACACAATGTGTGCACAACATCACATGTACATTGCACCACTTGCAAAACGTGAACACAATGCCACATTTACATCATACCACTTGTACAACATGTACACAATACTGCATGCATGACTTTTACACGACACCACTTTTAAACAATGCCACATGCACAACATGTACGCAACACTGCCTGAACATAACACCACTTGTAACATAGGTACATGACACCACATGCTCACAACACCACTTGTACAATCATGCACACAACACCATATGTACAACATGCACACAATTCCATATGTACATAACATTGTATATGCAACATTTACATAGCACCATACACAATATTGCATATCCAACATGCACACAACATCGCATATCCATCATGTACACACACTACATATGCACAATACAGCATGTGCACAATCATCATAGATGCAACATGCACAACATATGCACAACAGTAATACCACACATCAAAAACCACATTGTCCTTAACAAGAAACCTTGATTCCAATGTCTTATTCATGTTTATCCTAGCATGCCACAGACCACACTGCTTTCATTTCATTGATTTATCCCTCAGTATATCCTATCCATAACATAGACATAATATAATCACATAATATCAACTCATAACCACATGATATTGACCTCATATGTTTTTCATGATTACTCTTCCCAATTGATTCCTTGTAAGACCAGGAACCTCTTCATGTCATTTTCCCATTCAGAAATAATTCCTTCACAAGAATGATTCCTGGTGACCCTGTAGGATAGTGACATAGATACTAATCCAAGATCTTTTACTTATGGATGCATCAGAATTGCATGAAATAGAGAATATTAACCATGGAAGTTAAAAGAACATAAAACAATGTGGAAATAACACGATAAGGAAGAAACCATCACACAAAGATTTAATAATGCAGTTCATCCAATTTGGACTACATCTTCGGGCCCTGGTCAATAGCGGGGAGGCCTTATTTCATTAAGTGGCATAAAAAGAGATAAAATTACAAGAAACATTCAATTACAATCCTTATACCTCCATGTTAGGCCCCTATACTACTAGTGTAACTCGTTATTTTTATTATTACAACCCCCTTATTATATTGTTGTACCCACGTAGTCCCCATATCAGGGGCATAAAATCCCACTATTGTTATTATTGTGCGCTTACATTATTATTGTTATGTCGGCTCTAACTATATTATGACCCCTTAGCCTTCTATATATAGAAAGGAGGTCTTGTCATTTGTATCATCTAAGAATTGTTCATTTGTGTAATGTAAAGGAGGTTTCCCCCTCGAAGAGGCTTTTTTCTAAGGTGTTCATCTATCTTTTCTATCTTTTTTTTGAGCTCATTTCATAACATTTGGTATTAGAGCTTTGGATTTTAGGGTTTCGCTGCTCCAAACAAGTCATCCTGGAATTTTCACTATAATGTTTTTTCTGTGACATTTCAGAAGCTAAAATAAAAACCCCTTTGAGATGAAATTGTGCTAAACCTTAGGTTCAAATTTTAGATCTTTTCTCGCTATATTTTCGGATATATAATCTGAGGAAGTTATGGTTTTTGCAAGCTCTAGAATTTCATCTAAAATAGGTCATCATGGCATTTTCACTATAACTTCTTTTCTGTGACATTTCAGAAGTGAAAAAAAACCCATTTGATAAGAAATCGGTCTAAACTTCAAATATGAATTCTAGATCTTGTAACAATACCTTTTCATAGATATGATCTGAGGAAGTTAGAGATTTTACACACTCCCGAATTACATTCCAAATAGGTGACCGGGGGAAAATCATCACAAATTTTGTTCTGTGCATCAGATTGAAATTTCATAAGAATATTTAGAAAGAGAACTTCCTATAGTTTTTGGTGTATTAGTTTCAAATACTGAGGTCAAAACAGTGAGATGTGGCACGTCGTACAAGTTCACTCTACTGAACTAGTCTATAAACAGGTCATCGTGGGATATTTGGTATAACTCTTTCTTGGATAATCAAATTATGATCAGACTTATGGGGTTAGAAAGAGAACTCAGAGAGCTACCAGAGGAAGAAATTTTAGAACTTGGCGATCTGAAATTACAGAGTTACAGTTATTTCAAGATCGAGCTCCTAAAATCAAGAAAAATCAAGATGAGGAAATTTGATGGTAAGGATCCGGTAAATTGGATACTACAGATGGAGAAATATTTTGATCTACATGGTGTACCATTGTTACAAAAGGTATGTATTGCATATTCATATTTAGAACATGATCAATTTTTATGGCATAAAGGGCTTTGTTCTCGTAAACCACTTGGTACGTGGTCAATTTTCATGGGGAAAATTATAGCACATTATCAGGATACAAAGAGCAACACCTTCTTTAGAGCAACACCACAACAACTGGAAGAAAAAAGAGAAAAAGGGCTTTGTTACAAAGTGGAAAGCAAAATTATGGCAACAAGGAAGTCTACCCCTTACAACTATAAAGATGGAATTGTTGTTTCTCTTAGCCTTCCACAACCTACAAGGGTTACACCACAATAATTGGAAGAGAAAAGAGAAAAAGGGCTTTGTTATAATTGTGATAACAAATAAATTAAAGGTCATAAGTGTGCTGAGAAGAAATTATTTTACAATGATTATAGAGAGGAGGAAGAAAAGGATCAAGAAATGCCAAAAGAAGAGTATATACGCCAGGAACCAACTCGAGAGAAAGAAGAATTTAATCTAACCATTTCTTGTAAAGCATTAGAAAGAATTACTACTACTCAAACTCTTAAGATAGAAGGAAATATCAAGAAGAAAAAGGTTCAAGAAGTGAAAGACCACATCAAGAAATAAGAAATGAATCCAACCATATCCTGTAATCCAATGCCCAGAATTACCACTCCTCAAACTATCAATATAGAAGAACATATCAAGAAGATAAATGTTTAAGAAGTGAAAGATCGCATAGAGCATCAAGAAATGAATCCGACCATATCTTGTAATGCACTGGAAGAAATTACCACTCCTAAAACTCTCAAGTTAGAAGGACACATCAAGAAGAAAAATATTTAAGTAGTGAAAGATCACATCAAGCATCAACAACAAGTTCTCCAACTTTTAAAGGATAATGCCACTTTGGTGCAAAATCAGATGAAACAACAGGAAAATCAACATCGCAATGAAAGAAGTTTTGGTGTAGGCAATTGGATATTTTTATGGTTACATACATACAAACAAACGTCCCTCAATAAAGCTATTTATGAGAAGGAAATGTTGGCAATACTACACGCACTTGAGAAATGGCGACCTTACCTAATGGGAAGACACTTCAAGGTAAAAACAAATCATGATAGTATTAAATACTTTTTAGAACAAATATTATCC
>APFE031209388.1:0-18431 GCA_000404065.3 Pinus taeda
TCTGCAAATGGAAATAAATATATGATGACATTTATTGATGACTACACCAGAATGTGTTGGGTTTATTTATTGAAGAACAAATCTGATGCTTTTCAAACATTCAAGAATTTTTATAAATGGATTGAAAATGATGCACAATCTCATATTGGGTCTATTCGCACTGATAATGGAAAAGAATACACATCAAATGAATTTGAAAACTATCTTCGCCAACATGGGATCAAACATCAAACAACTGTGCCTTATAATCCCAACAGAATGGTGTAGCTGAAAGAATGAATAGAACAATCTTGAATATGGTACGATCCATGCTTTTCTTCAAAAATGTAAAGATAGTGTTTTGGGCTGATGTTGTTCTATGTGCTGCATATATAAAGAATAGATGTCCATCTAATTCTATAAGAAACAAGACTCCTTATGAATTTTGGTATGGACATGTTCCTTCGGTAAAACATCTTAGGGTCTTTGGTTCCACCTGTTATGCTTTGATACCAAAGGTACATAGAAACAAACTTGGTGCTAGAAGTCGTAAGTGTATCTTCCTGGGGTATTTAAACACCTCCAAAGCATACTGCCTCTATGATGAAGTAAATAAAAAGTTTGTTGTATCTAGAGATGTAATTTTTCTTGAATCATCCAAATCTGACAATGTTGTTGAGCGGCAACTTGATCGCTTGGATAGATTCACAAGAACGAAATAATTTCAAGAATTTGATAATCAGATTCCACATCTTGAAGGGGGGATTCCTATTCTATATCAACATGTGGAATCTTCTTCTGAAGAATACTCTCCCCTGACTGAAACTCCAACAACGGATGATGCTTTAAGTGATGTAATCGATAGAATTGGGAGACTCAATCTTGATTCACTCCCAACTCAATCAACAGAGTAGCCTGGACCATCTCAGAAAGTTCCCCCAAAGTGGCTGATAAAGACACTTGAAAGTGTTCATCCTGATGAAATTTAAAAAAACAGGAGCCAGAAATTCAAACCGACAAAATGGAGGTGATGTAGATGACTCTAATTCACCTGTTGATATGGATGTTTCTTATGATTGTGAATTGAACTTGTCTACAGATTTTGAACGAACTTCCTTTAAGGAAGCTGCTTCTCATGATGAATGGAAAGAAGCGATGCAAAAGGAGTATGATGCCCTCATAAAGAACGGCACTTGGAAGCTGGTTGATCCTCCTTGGAACCAAACCAATTGGTTGCAAGTGGGTCTACAAGAACAAGTACAAAGCTGATGGCTCACTTGACAAGCACAAAGCTAGGCTTGTGGCAAAAGGTTTTGCACCGAAGGAAGGGGTCGATTATGAGGAAACTTTTGCTCCCACAGCAAAATGGGCCACCATCCGGACACTCTTTGCACTAGCAGCTCAGAACGGTTGGAAAGTCCATCAAATGGATTTAAAAACCGCCTTCTTGAATGGAGATCTAAAAGAGGATGTTTTTATGTCTCAGCCTGAAGGATTTGCTATGAAAGGACATGAACATAAAGTATGCAAACTTGTGAAGTCCTTGTATGGCCTCAAACAAGCACCGCGAGCCTAGTATGAAAAACTAACTGAGCATCTTCTGAAACTCAATTTCAAATATTATTATCTTGATGATGCAACTTTATTTGTCAAGAAAGTTGGCAAAACAGTTGTATATCTTGCAGTATATGTAGATGATATTTTGATGACAGGGAATAATGAAAGCTACATTGTATCCATAAAGAAGGAATTGGGGAAAAGTTTTGAAATGACTGATTTGGGCTATGTTCATTACTATCTTGGAATTGAAGTGACCCAACATCCAAAGTCCATATTTCTTTCTCAAAAGAAATACATTGGAGATTTGTTGAACAGGTTTGGCATGATAGAGTGCAATCCTCTTACTACTGCAATGTAACAAAACTTAAATCTCACATCTATTGAAGGAAAGGAATTTGAGGATGCAACAAAGTATACACAGCTTGTAGGAAGTCTCAACTACCTAACTACTACCAGACCAGACATTTCATTTGCTGTTGGAATCCTCTCCAGGTTTATGCAAAAGCCTTGTGAGGGACATTTGTTTGCTGTAAAAAGAGTTCTAAAGTACTTGAAGGGAACTCAAGACTTTGGAATCAAGTACACACAGGTGGATGACTTCAGTTTGATTGGATACTATGATTCAGACTTCGATGGAGATAAAGAAATTGGGGTATCTACTTCAGGATATGCTATGAGTCTTGGATCAGGAGCTGTCTCCTGGAGATCACATAAACAATTAGTTCCAGTAGATTCCACAACAGAGGCAAAATACGTGGTAGCAGCTGAAGCAACAAAAGAAATTGTGTGGCTCAGGAAAATTATTGAAGATTTGCAGGTAAAACAAGTACAATCCACTCACTCATGATGACAACACCTTATGCAATAAAGTTCCAGGAACCCAAAGTCCATGATCGAACAAAGCACATCAATACTAAATATCATCTGATCCGACATCATGTTGAGGCCAAAACAATCCATCTCCGTCATTCTTCCACAAATGAGCAAATTGCAGACATCTTCACCAAAGCGATTGGAAGAGAAAAGCTTGAAAGATTCAAAACGATGCTTGGACTCACCAACATCCCTTCAGATTAAGGGGGGGAATGTTGACACCTAATCCTCAAAATTGGGTGAATTTATGTAAATAATTAAATTAGGAATGTGAACAGTCATCAGGAGATGAATTGAGCAGTCACACCCTTTTGTATATAACAATAACATACCTGATGGAATAAATTGAATCATTTTTTCTGCCTAATGGAGTTACGGCCTGGCTTGACAGTATAGAAGCAAGGATGGGGGAAATCAGCATTTCAAGAAGCCTCTGGAGAAGGCAACACGAGCAAGTAATACAGACACGTTCGGAGGAAACAGACCTCATGATCAGGAAGAGGAGCAACAGGAAGCTAGCAAGGAAAAGGAGAAAGGGGATAGCAGTCAAAAACCTACTTCTGTAAGAACATCTGGGGTCTGCAAACCTTAGTTGAACACCATCCCTCTGGTCATCTTGAACGACCTTGCGCTACAAGTGCATAGGGATCATATGATGGAACATAAATTTTTTTGCAAATTCATGGGAATATGGCTGACGGAGAGGGCACTGCATGTCTGGATAAGGAGCCACTGGAAGCCAAAGGGAGAAATAATCCTTCATCTGGGATCCAAAGGCTTTTTCACAAGTATTATTCACAAGTCTAGCGGATAAAGACAAAGTATTTGAAGGAGGTCCATATTTCTACGCTGCTGCATGTCTCTACATGCAGCCTTAGATAATGAACTTTGTTTCGGAATGCGAGACATTTTCATCTGTTCTGGTATGGATTAGACTATACTCCCTTCCTTTGGATTATTGGTTACCAGAATCGCTGAAAACAATAGGGAACAAATTGGGGCATTTTCTAAAGATCTCAGATGCGACTTTGAAAGGAAAATACACCTCTTTCGCCCAGATCTGTGTGGAAATGGACTTATCTGGAGCACTCCAGGGTGCGATAATTTTAGAAGTATATGATGAAGAATGGGTACAGGCAGTGGACTATGAGCACATCCCATTTAGGTGCCACCAATGCCATGAACATGGGCATCTATATAAATATTTCCCAACAAACAACATTAAAACAAATGCGAAAACCACTGTGGATAAAAATCTTGAGGGTTTTACCAAGGTTGGGGGCAAAGGGAAAGGCGGAAAGAGGCCGCAAAAGAAGATCAATGAGGAAAAACAATCGAGCCACAATAGCTTTGAGATCCTAGAAGAAGAAGACAGAAACAAAGAAACGAACCAAGAAATGGAGAACACTATCACTGAGAAGGAAAGAGATGAAATCATGTACGAAATCATAGAAACCATGATGGAGATAAATAAGGACCATGAGATGACTCGAAGTGAAGTGGGAACGAAGGACCATGAATTGCAGGAGATTCTAGAGAGGGAAAATATAGATCTAGAAAAATTTTTTGAACAAGGAACGACCAAAGGAGTGGACTCCTTGCCAAAAGAGGAATATGACAGGGTTCAACAACTATTCCTATGGAGATCACAATTGAAAGAACATGGAATCAAAAGAAATCATGAAAGCCAGGAACACAGAGGGGTCAAAATGATGGAGGAGACACAGGCACTGTCTTTGAAGAACCCATGCAGGAAAAGAGGAAGAAAAAGACAGAAGGAGCTGCTGAACAAATGTGGAAAACTATTGATTAACTCAAGTATGATGAAAGAGCTTACCAGCTACTCCTTTACTAATCTTTCTTAATTAAGCTCACAACTTGGAATATTAGAGGCTTAGGAAGTAGAAGGAAACAAACAAATCTCAGTAATAGAATAAGAGAAGAAAAACCAAATATGGTGTTTATTTAGGAGACAAAATGCTTGATGGATAAGATTAGAGAAATACATAATAAATGGCTAATCAAGTATGAATATCTAGAGGTTAAAGCAAAAAACTTAGCGGGGGGGATTCTCACGCTATGGGATCCACAAAAATTTGGAATACTAGATGTTGAGGCATCAAGGAACTATCTTTCTTTGGTATGTGAACCTTTAAGGGATAAGGAGATATACATGATCACAAATGTATATGGCCCTCAAAAGCAAGAAGATAAATGCAAGATTGTTACCTTCCTTGAAAAACTAAGAGCAAGATACCCTAATATGCCCTGGATTGTTGCAAGAGACTTCAATATGATAAAATCTCTTACAAAGAAAAAAGGGGGCAACAGGCAACTAAGTAGAGACTCCACAACTTTCCAAAACTTCATAATGAACATGGGGTTAGTGGACACAGAAACAATAAATGGGACCTTCACCTAGAACAACAAGAGGGGAGGGGCTTCACTAGTTGCCTCTAAAGTAGACAAATTTATTATCTCAGAGGAACTCTTTTTCTCAGGCCCAGCCATGACAGCTTCTATTCTTCCCTTTGGAGGTTCAGATCATTGGTCTATTCAGCTAGAAGCCACTTTTATGGGCATACCAAAAAACAAACCTTTCAGGTTTGAGAATGCCTGGCTCTCTCATCCTGAATTAAACAATAATATTGACAAATGGTGGAAAGAGGATCTAAACTTTCCAGACACCAAAATATTCATGCTCCAACAGAAACTTAAACATATCAAAGCCAAGCTTAAAATTTGGAACACAAAGGAATTTGGAAATATCTTCAAAGCAAAAGAGAAGCTGAGCAGAAACTCCAAGAAATCAATAAGATCAACATCGCAGAGGGCTTTACCAAGGAGCGGAAAAAGATAGATGAAACTTTGCAGGAAGAATGGGAAGATCGGTGCTTACAAGAGGATATTTTCTGGAGGCAGAAGTCAAGGATACAATGGATAAAAGAGGGAGAAAGAAACATGAAGTTCTTCCACAAATCCACCATGGATCACAGGTCACACAACAGAATTACAAAGCTCAAAGACTCTCAAGGGAAAGAAATTGTCTCTCACAAAGACATGGAATCTCTCCTTGTACAACACTTCCTTAGTATTGCAGAGGAGCCCCTGGAGGACAGTTCCAGGTCCATCAACAATTTCACACAGTACATACCTCAGCTGGTCACTAGACAAGATAACCATAATCTTAACAGGCCAGTGTCGAAAGAGGAGGTTAGTGAGGTGATCAATGAAATGCAAAATGGAAAAGCTCCAGGCTCGGATGGGTTTAATGTAGACTTCTTCAAAGCATGTTGGAAAATAGTCAAATAGGATATCCTTGAGTTGGTGGTAGACTCAAGAAGATTTAAGAAGGTACTAAGGGCATTTAATGTTTCCTTCATAGATTTGATCCCAAAAAAGGAAAATTCCATGACTCCAGATTGCTATAGACCCATAGCCTTATGTAATGTGGTGTATAAAATTATTTCCAAGGTGATAGCCAATATGCTCAAGCCACTTTTACCAGCTCTCATCTCAGAGGAGAAAACATGATATGTGGAAGGAGGACAAATTCCCAATAATATTATCCAAGCTCATGAGGTGGTACATTCTCTTAAAAGTAGCAAACAAGATGGTATTATCATTCAATCAAATCTAGCGAAAGCTTATGACAAGCTAAGATGGTCTTATATAAGGGCAGTTCTAAAATCCTATGGCTTCGACCACAGCTGGATAAGATGGGTTATGGCACTAGTCACCATGACTAGTTTCTCCATACTACTTAATGGTGCTCCTTCAAGTCTGTTCACACCCTCCAGAGGTCTCAGGCAAGGGGATCCTCTCTCACCCTTCCTCTTTGTTCTCATGATGGAAGGGCTTGGTAGAGAATTCATAACAACTAATGTTGAAGGAAGAATCCAAGGCATCAAACTCACCTTCGATGGAGCGACAGATACACATAAACAATTTGTGGATGACACAATGCTGCAGGGCTTATCCACTGTCAGGGAAGCTAGCATGATCAAAAAAATTTTGAACAATTTTCTATGGCTGCTAGCACAAAGGTAAGCCTCAACAAATCAAAAGTTGTTTTCTTTAACATTAACATTTATATTCAATGTAATATCACCAGAATTCTTAGGTTTCAAAGGGACCAGCTACCTTTGAAGTATCTGGGCATACCTCTCACAGATAAACCTCTCAACAAGGAAGTGTGGGAGCCAATTGTAAATAAATTGTAGGACAAGATCTCAAAATGGACATGCATGTCTTTAAATTTGGCGGGGCGCCTTGTGCTCACACAAGCTATACTGTAGGCCATTCCCATATTTATGTTCTCAACTCTTCCTGCTCCTAAAGGAGTCAAGAAGTAGATCAGGAGCATACAAAGGGAGTTTCTATGGGGAAAAGGAGAGGTAAAAAATAAATGGGCTTTAGTAGCATGGGACAATATTTGTAAACTCAAGAGCCACGGTGGCTTGGGGATTCATGATCTGAAAACCATTAGAAGGGTCTCGGGAGCCAAAATTTGGTGGAGATGGATCAAGGAATCAAATACTCCCTGGGCTAAGTTATGGAAAGAAAAATATGCAAAGAATTGGTAGAAGAAAGATCACATCAGAATGTCTGAGCACATAAAGGGCTCCCACATTTGGAACCTTGCCTAGGACAATAAAAGTATTGTTCAGCAACAAAGTTTCTGGGAAATTCGAGCTGGGAAGCTAACATGATTTTGGGAGGATAACTAGCAGCAGGAACCCAACTTGTACAAGGATGAATTAGCATCTCTCAAGAATGACACAGATAACAAAGGTCTACTTATGGTAAAAGACTTCTGGGACTAGAAAGGAACAATGGAAAATGGAGAACTTGGAAGGATCTAGGCCACAATGAAGAAAGTCCTATGTGGGCCCAGGCAAACTCTCTTACCTAGGATCTAGAGCATAGGAGAATTTTGGTATCCTCCTTGCCTGACCAGCTAAGATGGGGAAAGAACAACGAAGGAAAATTTAATCTCAAAGAAGCTAAAAAGGTAGTACAGGATTTAACTATCCTAATCCTGATCAAGTTTGGAAGAATCTTTGGTAGAGCCCCCCACTGGATGAAAATAAAACTATTTATTTGGCTAGTTCATCATAGGAAAAATCTTAACTTGGGAGAATCTCTTGAAAAAAGGATTCATTGGACCTTCCAAATGATACCTTTGTGACTCACAAGAGGAGACGATGGATCACCTTCTTAACCTCTGCCCATTCACCCCCGTCGTGTGGGAATGGGTGGCTTCAATCTTTAAGCAAACTGATAGGGATAGACTCAGCATCTCCAGTACTTTGAAGAATTTGAGGAAAAAATTCTCAAGGAATGAAATTATTAATAGAGCCTGGACCCTAGTTCCAGGTTTTGTCATCTGGAATTTTTGGAAAGAGTGCAATAGTCAAATCTTCAAGAACAAAGTAAGCAAGCCACAACACATAATTGACCAAATTTTAAGTCAGCTCGAAGACATAGTCAACAGCCTAGTGAGGACACTTCCTAAGGACCCTCCTCTGCCCCAATATGTGAGTATTATTCTACATTTGGGTCTTCAATCCATAATCCCACAGGGCATTATCAATGAAGTGAGCCAAATAAATTTAGATATAAACATTTGGAAGCCTCCTCCACATGGTTTCTTAAAGGTCAATATAGATGGAGCATCTAAGGGCAACCTAGGGTTAGCTGGTTTTGGGGGAGTTATAAGAGATGAATAGGGTCAAATTAAGAAAATATTTCATGGCCACTTGGGAAAGGCAACTAATAACATGGAGGAACTCATGGCCCTAGAGCAATGCTTGGAAATATTGGTGGATTCAGATTCTCATAATGTCATCATTGAAGCAGATTCAGAACTAATTATTAGAGCAGCCAAGAAAATATGTAATGGTACATCACCAGATAAAGTGTGAAAACACTGGAGGCTCTCACAAATATTTCACCATATCTACTCCCACCTACAAATCTTAAAAACTGTAAGCTTTGTCCATGTGAAGAGAAAAGCTAACATGGTAGCAAATTTTTTGGTGAATGAAGGTGTGATTAAAAAGGGAAGGGATACTTGGTACGTCTGGGAGCAAATACCCCCAGGAAAAATGTTAAAGGACTATCTCAGTCAGGTTGCCAAAGATATGGAACAATGGGAAAGGTCAAGATTAGAGGAGGAAAATGAAGGAAGCAGGGGTGTAAGGACAACTTCTGGAAGCGTGGTAGGCTCATCACAATGATTCAATGGATCATTGGATACACAGTGATTCAACGAAAAGCAAAGAAAATGTGGTATAAGCATAGATCCATCGTAAATCCATCCAAGGAGCAGGAAGCATCCGAAGGGGGGATCGATGGTCATCGCTCGGTGGTAAAGGGCTAAAGTCCTTTTGTGAGGAAGTGTTTTATTATACCACAAGTGGTATTTTGGAAGGGGCATAAGCGGGAACTGGTATTGAGAGGATGGCTTCTGATTCCACTCGGCAAGTGACACATAGCAGCAGGAAGGAAGAGGATACCGCTTTTCGGGCGAGTATTCCCCAAGTTACATGTCCACTCGAAATATATGTATACCATTAGATCCACGAAGGGATGATCAACGGTGGAGCGTCAATTGCATTGGGAATATGGACCCGCATTTTTATGGTCGCGGATGTAATTATTTTGAATTCTGAACTTTTAGGTAGTGGGGTCATGTGTTTTTATATTATTTTACCTAGGTTAGCCATTTATACAGATTTTGGGGTTGGTTGTTCAAGCCAATTCTTCTTTAGTTAGGTCATGTGGGCCATTTTTTGGTAAACACAAGGAAGTTTGGTCATGTGGGTTGTTTTTTGGTAAATGTAAGGAAGTTTGGTTTACCTTGTAAAATATGTATTGTAACAGTTTCGGTTAGTAGAAAGATCCACTCTTATTTGACCAAAAAAAAGAAAATCACATCAGAGGAGGTCAAAGGCGGATTTAAGCGGAAAAGGGGAAGCACCCCTGATCACCGATCCCTGACATATCGGGTTGGAGGCAGACAAGCGATGCTGCATAAGGACCGGGCCGAGCGATAAGCCGATCACCGATATCGACGGATTGCAATCAGCGATGCCACGATGCAAAGATGGGACCCCGGGCCGAGCAATATCGCGATCGCCGATATCGGCGTTGGCGGATTGTGTCGGCATAGGCCATGCCATATGGACATACCTCAGGGCTCATGCGATATGCGATTGCGATATCGCAAAATCGCATCGGAGCAGCACCACGGAGCGGGGACCTATATCTACGTGACTTGCGATATATATCCGGACTCGACGGGTTATGAATGTCACTTCATAAATGTTTCAAGTCTGTCTCAAGCCATTTTACGGGATTTTTCAATGATTTAGTGTATTTTATAAATACAAGGAGAAACCATGAAACAGGGCAATTATGACTTGCAACAATGATTAAAAGGCGGACCTAATAGAAGTATAGGGCGGATCTATGGATATTTGAGGTCTAATGAACAGTGTTTTGGCAGATTTTTCCCATGTTTTAGTGCATTTCTCTATGTAAACAGAGAATGCTATTCTTGGGGATTCGAAAGGCCTGATGGACTCTTCTGTTGTAGAAAAGGTGGCGACATCCCTTGAAGACGTTATGCTATGATTGCTAACGCTCAGAAGGGGATTCGAGCAGACAGAGGTCAGGAGCCAGAGAGCTCGAGAAAAGGGAAACCAAACAGGCCACGCCAATTGGATAAAATCCACAGACTGAGAGAGGAAGAAAAGTAGTGTTGAGACAAGAGTGTAGAAGGCTAAGCCAAAGCAGGATGCTAAGGCAAAAGAGAGTAGCACAAAAAATAAATTGTAGAGAGCTGTAAATTACAAAGAGTTGTAAATTGCAAAGAGCTGTAAATTGCAGAGAGCTGTACATTGCTGAGAGCCAAAGAAGCCAGAGCCGAAGAGCCAAAGCCAGAGCCAGAGCCAAGAGCTAGAGCCAAAGGCCATAGCCAAGAGCTAGAGTGAGAGCCAAGAGCCAGAAAGCTGATAGCTTCAAGAGCCAAAGGATAAAATGGTGTCTAAACCCATTGTTTCTGTGCAAAACAACATGAGTTGAGCCAAGAGCTTGTAAAAAGGACTTATACCATAATCCCAGAGAGCCTAGTTGAGTTGACTAGAGCTCATGGAGACGTATTGTTGCATTGCCTCTACTGGATTATTTACTATTATATGCATTTATATATCTGTTCAAGCACATTTACATATGAGCAAAAACAATAGATTTTAAAGCATATAATCAGTTTAAAACAAATACCAGCATACACCTTTTGTTCAAGCACATATTTAATTCTGCACTGGTTAATCATAAAGACTTGGGAATAAATAAGCTTTGGAAGTGGGAGAGGTTCAAGTAAGTTTGACAAGAAGCCTTCAAAGCTATATTTTCAGATCAATGACTAAGAATTGTCATATAACCATGCTTATAACCAACATACAACCATATATATAACCATAAGAGAACAACCATTAAAGCCATAGAATAACCAATACACTTCTTTACCAAAGACAAGAGAAACTTAGCTTTTATTAACCATATGCAATTACAAACTGAGTTTGAGATTTCCACCTTCCACATGAACATAGATTGGCTGAACCATATCTCTTTTTTTCTTTTTTTTTCTTTTATTTTTTATTTTTTATTTTTTTTTTTTTATTTTTCAGCCAATCACCCCAGCCATATTCCAAGCATGAATGTGGGGTCTCGTGTGATAACCAATCCAAAGAAAACCAAGGGAATCCAAAGGTTAAACCACCTCCACCCTCTCCATACCATGATCACATCTAAACTGGTATTGAGATCACAAAACCGAACCAATCTTGCATGCCTCAAAATTTCTTCACCATCCTTGAGGAATTTTCCTATGTCCACCCTCAGGATTTACTGTGTATCCAACCATTACCAAGCAAGGGATTCCTAGGGCTTTGATATTTTTCCTGAGACCACCTCACCTCAGATTCCAAAACCATACCGAAATCAAGCCAAGAATAATCCCATCACACCATGGTTATCTAGAAATAGAAATGCTAGGCTAAAATCCACTATCAATTTGAGCAAAATCTATGCTAGTGACAACAAAATAACCATATACCAACATGCACATACCATGCATGTCAAAACGAACTAGGAAATCACACATGCAATCTGTTACCTACAAGTACTCCCGCTGAAGCTGCTTTATCCTTGCCTTTGTTTGCTTTCCTTGTCCTTCTTTGCTTTTCCTTTCCTTTCCTTGCTTCTTACTTTCTTTCCCCTTTTGGTGATCTTCTCCTATCTGCAGCTAATTCCAAAACTAAACTAACAAAAAGGTACCAACTGATCCCCAAAATCCTTTTTATTTATGAGGCCTCTATTTTCTTCAATTTTCCCTTATTTTCCTTCATTTTCTTCCTCACATGCAACTTGTGACCTTTCACCTTCCATTTCTCCTAATTTCCATTATTTTCATAGATAATGCCATTTTGCATTTCCAAAGCTTTAGTCATTGCCTTTTTCAATTTCCCTTAGCTATAAAACACAACAAGTGATACCCACTAGGATATTTTGCCCAACATTCATCTTAGAATAAGTGTCCCTTGCTTGTGGTCTTATTTTACTTGTATTAACTTTTATTACATGAAATTTTAACTTGGGGCTATTACAATAAATGGTTACGAAAATAATCTACTTTGAAACACAATATAATTAAAAATATATATGTTTAGAGTTTATTTATCATTTTTTTTGCAAAATTATATATATATTATATATATATAATATATATATATATATATATATATATATATATATATATATATATATATATATATATTATATAATATTATATATATATATATATATATATATATATATATTTTTCTTAGAGTTACATTATTTTTAGGGTAAATTTGGATATCTAATGTAACTTATATAAAAAAATATGATCTATTAGTTGGAATTTCAAAACTAATAGAATTTTAAAATACTAAATTAATCATAATGTTAATTTGGAAATATATAAATAAATATTTATTATGTATACGTATTCTTATTTTACAATAATGAATTACATATAAATCTTGCTTTGAACAACATTTTGGTAAAGATCATTTGATAAATATTTTTTAAATACTAAATATAGAGTACTTTTGAAAATAAATGCCAAATTAATTCAAGTCATAATGATATTATAACATTTCACATTATCAATTAACAAAATTAATAAATTACAATTAATGATACAACATATTCAACGTAGAAGGTCACATGAATCAATAAGGGGTAGAGTATGTACACACATGTAGATTTCACAGTCAAATTCCTACTCGGAGTGGGTCCATTATCCCATAAACAAAGGAGTCTCATACACCAATTTGGTGTTTGTTTGGTTGAGACCTTGAATGAAGTACTATTGAAGACAATGTAGCCAACACAAACTAAGGGTATGCAAAAGCCAACAACAAGTTACTTATATTATTTGAACTCCAAAAAATCAACATAGATCGAATACATTTGATGGCTCCAATATAATGTTCAGAAAAGTAGACATGTTTGTATTTTCATAATTGAACCAATGTCATATAATTCAGGTTTGAGTTCAAGTTCGGAAACCATTGTTGTTGAAGATACCTAGAAAGGATACCATTCTGTATGTGGAGGAGATGACAACTCATGAGACTATTATTGCATAAGATACCTCAGAAGGATAATAGATCTATGGTATATGTGGAGGAAACACTCATAAAATGATGGAAAAGAAATTAGGTTCCTAGGTAGTAAAAGGAATAAACAATAAACCCTATAATATAGGCTATCTCCTACTAAATACACTTCTGAATACTTTCCAATGTATACCATTACTTTGAATGCTTGAATTTTGAGGGTCTTTGGTAAAGTGCTTTGGGCCTATTCGTATAGGGTGCAACCTGAGTCATTTCTCAGAAAAGTAACATACTCTAAATAAGCATTGAAATTAATAAATTATGCTTGTTGGCATGGGCACAAGAAAAATATAGAGTATGGCATGCTTCTTAGTAAGATGTGCAATATTTTTCTTATTTGATATATGTCACTAGTGAGAAGTAACAAAGGACTAGTATTGGTAAAATATGTATAAAATAATTGAAGTCAGTATCCTATTTCTCAGTAATTTGTATGGGTATGTTTTAAATTAGAACATATATTCAAACTATTTATGTGCCAAAGTCATACCAACCCAGAAGTCAGATTTAACTTACCAACCCAGAAGTCAAATATAACTTTGGGACACGAGTTGGTAAGATTCATGTGTTTACATCCTCTCTCTCTCTCTCTCTCTCTCTCTTTGTGATGCATTTTGATTTTATGATTAGTTATCTTGTGGTGGTGGTTTTGTGTGCGAGTTATAATTCTCATCCTAGATGCTCTACTGTGGAATACTAGGAAATATGCAACCACATTAAACTTATTCAATTCTTACTCCATTCTATATGTAGTGCTATTTTTTCATTTATTTTGTATTGGTTAGTAGGGAACATTTGAAACCAATGATATTGATGTGTTTATTATCACTAAGAGGGCTTCCCTTAATCTTGCATATCAACATATTTATAAGATCCCTAAGAAGCCCCCATGCTTGTTAGAGCTATATGACCATGATTTGATTGGTTTATCGTTGAAGTCACCTTGAATAGCCAATGTGGTTATGCATGCCCTTCCCATGCTCATAGTTGTAATAAAAAAATGTATTGGAATAGAAACTAGTGTCCCCAGTGATCCAATGAATGATTATATGACCTTGTTGGATCTAGAGTTAAAACCTGTCCTCAAGGCCCAGTTCCTTGTGAAGGATGAACGGGTTTTACAATTTAATGTAATCCCTATAATTAACACTCTAGAGTTGGGGGAAAGCTGATCTAAAAGGGTGTGTGTTGATTTGAAGATAAATATCCCAAGTGACAAAGACAAACTTACAAATACAAATATATTAACTTATCCTATAGATTTCAAAGATGGAAAAATGATAGTGGGGGATTTCAAGGGCAAAAAATTTCAAGAAGAAAGACCACTAATCAAGAAAAATATTTTGGACACAAGGGAGGCAGTCATGTATAGGGACCCTATAAAAAAGGTAATATATAGGTCATATGATTAATGTTTTGTGGCCCATACTGACCAATGGTGCATAACTTAAGGTGACCTTGAGTGGAAAGAAAAGGCAATTGTAACATCCCTGGTCAAAATCCATGTAAAAAGTTAATAACGGAAAAATATATAAAACCATGGTCATGGGAGACATATTCCAAGATGAATGTTGGGAAAAACATCTTAGTGGGTGTTCATTTTGGTTATTATGGATAAATGAATTTGGCAAAGGAAATGGAAAAGGATTTGGAAAGGAAAAATGGCATTTTTGGCACATTTATTTATGGAAATGAAGGAAATTAGTAGGAAAGGAAGGTGAAAGGTCACAGGTTGCATGTGAGGAGGAAAATGAAGGAAAATAATGGAAATTGAAGAAAATAGAGCCCTCATTAATAAAAAGGCTTATGAGGATTAGTGGGCAGGCTTTGCTAGTGTAACCTTTTGTCAGTTCAATTTTGGAGCTCTCTCATTATTCTCTCTCTCTCTCTCTCTCTCACTCTTAGACACTTAGAGTTTTCTTGGATCACTTTGGCATTGGATCAAGAAAGGAAAAGAAGGTGAGAGGAAGGAGAAAGCAACTACAACATGATTCTTTGCAGGTATCGATTTTCATGTGTGATTTCCTTGCTAGATTTGGCATGCATGGTATTGCATGTGGTTATTTGCTGTCATGGAATTAGTTTTTCTAGGTGTGACAATGTTTTCATCCTAGCCTTTCCATTTTCAGATAGCCATGGCTTGATGGGGTCCTCATGTTTTGGTTGAGCAGGATTGACGAATGGATTCGAAGCTGAGTGAGGTGGATCTCCAAAAGAAAGAAAACATGGCCTAGTGATCCTTAAACCATACCGTGGATTGTGGTAAAGCCACTAGACTAGTGACCCCTAAACCGGACTGTGGGTTGTGGTAAAGCCAGGTATTATGTGCCTCAGTGGGCCTAGAAATCCTCAACTAGTTAATGGCATGATATAAGATAAAGTCTAGAGTTAGTTTCCCTTAATGAGGCTTAAGAATCCTTGTCAGTGAATGGAAGGATATATGATAAAGCCTAGAGGGTGGAGTCTTAGGTAGGGCCTAGTGATCCAGTTTGGATTGAGGTAAATCTTAGAGACTAGGAGACAAGGAAATTCCTCATGGTGTAGGTGCAGAAATCTAGTGGAATCCATGCTTGTTTTATGGCCTAGTGATCCAGGATGGTTTGCAGTAAATCATGCTTCTATTGATGAGGGTGAGGTGGTGTAGCCTCGAGAATCCTTGGTTGAGTTTGGTTTTAAGTCCCATATTCATGCTTGGAATATAGCATGGGGGTGATTAGATGAAAGAAATATTTGGTTCAACCAATCTATGGTCGGGTGGTTTGTTGAAGTACCAAACCTAGTTGGTCATTGCATTCACTGATATGAGGTCATTTCCTCTTGTTATTATTTCATGAGTAGTATACTTGTTTATTTGTGGATTATATAGCAGTTGTTTCCTTGGTATTTTTGTTGTTATTATGCTGGTTATGAGAATGTATTATGACAGTGGCTATGTATGGCTCTCATCATGTTTTTACTTGTAAATGAATGAACAATGTATCTATGCCTAACAGATGAAATTGCATCTAATGTGTTGAGGCATCAATGCTTATTAGCGATTTTCAGATAAGTATGATACCTCTATGCTCAATTTTGCTTTTAAGACATGTAGATTTCATGTTTGTGACATGTTTGATGGAATTTCTGTCATGGCTAGTAGAGGTCCAATCTAGTCTTTGTTGATGTTTTTGCAAATGTATCTTGGTTCCGCTGTGAAATTTCATTTGTGAAGGTGTCATTGAGTTTTGGGTAGTGACTTGGGCTATGGGCCTAAAAAAGTGGAAAAAATCCCAGAGTCGCAAACACATCATTGCAGAAAAAATTCCCTAAAGCACCCTTGCCCTTGTTGTGGGATCTTCTGGAGCATCCTAGACGCACCCTTGTCCATATGAAGGGAGCGTACAAGGGTTTGATTTGTTAAAAATTTAGTTGGTCTTTGGGGTTGGTTACTTGAGTGTTTGGGATGGCTCTTGGGAGTTCTGTTGCTGATGTGGAAGGTCTGTGTGGTGTGTTTCTGTCGATTCCACTTCCTTAAGGTGACTTAGGAGGTTTAATCCCATTATAGTAGCCTCTTGTTGCATATTTACCCCAGTTGGCTGATTACTTGGGTAGATGTGGGATGAGGGTGTTACAACAACATAGTTTTTGACCTAGATGGAGTTGTATTATGATGACGAGGCTGGGCATGGATTTGAGTATACCAGGTGTTGGATTAATCAATGGGCCTATTCTATATTACTTGGCCTTGGAATAAGCATTCAGTGGGATGGACAATTTCTCATTAAGTCATTATCAAATTCCACAATAGATATGGCCTATTACACATCATCCCACATTTTGAAAAATGGGGACATTATTGTAGGAATGTTTCTCTAATCAAGCCATAACAAAGGACAACTTGAGTTCGATATTATATATTCCTTGAGGGACCCACCATAAAAAAATTCCTCATATCTCTTGAAACACATGAAGATAGAGTTTGAATATGGGTATCCTTTTAAT
The DNA here is from genome assembly GCA_000404065.3 of Pinus taeda. Classification (NCBI taxonomy): domain Eukaryota; kingdom Viridiplantae; phylum Streptophyta; class Pinopsida; order Pinales; family Pinaceae; genus Pinus; species Pinus taeda. Next base: position 17,127 of record APFE031209388.1, read on the forward strand.
TTGAGAGTATATAGAAATCATTTAATTTAGAACCATATGATATTTTGTATTTATAATCACAATGTCGAATTTTGAAAAAATGTCAAAGTCTATAGAAAATTTCAAAACATCACATCAGGCAATAAAATACTTCTCTTCAAATTCCATTGAATTTTATTTGGTTAATACAAGATATTACATGGATGATGCCAATTTTGTAAAAGAGATTTCTAATGTTGTGATTCTCTGTTTGACAAAGGAGATTGCATTGATGGAGGATATTTTGGTTGCAGACTTTTTCTCAAGGCAAACCCTCCTTCAAATTATGTAGATTGGGTATTGTCTAATCAAATAAACATTGTAGTCAAGTTGTCTAAACAAAAATACAATTCAATGATGTTCAGGGAAGCCTTGAAGATAGGTTTCTATGATATCTAGGCATCTCCAAACGAGTACATATTGTGTTGTGCTTTGTGGGGCATAAATATGTAGAAATTTTGAATAATAAACACATATTCAATGGAGATTATCCTGATCATGTACTATTGCGGAATACATACACAATACATAAGCTCCTCTACGTTGATCATCAATATAGCAGCATCAATAACAATAAAACATCAAGAGCATGCACACATTAACACAGTATGTAACCCGGGGAAAGCTTACAGCTGAAAACCCCACACTATTTGTATATTAATGATTGAGAACATGTAACATTACAATATTCAATACTTCTCACAAGTATCCAGCACTATCTCCACCTGTTACACACAATACAGCTCAGATCTGATCTCCAAATCTATTCCACTGCTTGCCTGCCTCCACTACTTAATACCTGCACAAGAATGGATGAGAATGGTTGAACCAAACTCGTATTTACCTCAAAAGAAACAATCACACAGGGAATCACGTGAGAAGAGGCTATAATCACTTGGTATTGGCCAATTCTCATTGGCATAACTCAATCTCATTGATTGTGTAAATCCTCATGCACAACTATAGTCACAACTGATAACAATCTGATCCTCTAACACTTGTCCCTGCTGAACTGAACATGCACTGACATGCAACTGAGTTAACTGATGTATTCTTTAGTTTCATTATGAGTTAATAATTAGTTTAACAACTCATCATTAGTTTATTTACAGTTAGACTAATTACAACTAGTTTAACCAAGTCAAACTGAACACAACTCCATCAACTCCACAATAAACTCCACCAAACTCAACTGATTGAGTTCTAACTGAAGTCATGCATGCAACAACTCAACTGACCCACAAAGAAAACGTATTTCCTTTTGACAGCTGCATGTGCCACATCTGT
>APFE031209388.1:18749-64993 GCA_000404065.3 Pinus taeda
GTCACTCGTTCTTTGTGAACGTGAGCATAAGCTAAAATGTGGGCAAATACGTGGGCAAACTCATTGGCATACTCAATCCCTTGATTGTGCAAGATCTGGTGCACAACTATAGTCACAACTGATAGCAATCTGATTCTCTACCACCAATCCTTGTTGAACTGAACATGCACTGACATGCAACTGAGTTAACTGATGTATTCATTAGTTGTATTATGAGTTAATAACTTGTGAATTATTTAATAACTAATTCACCCAACTCATCTCTAGTCTATTTTCCAGTTAGACTAAATACAACCAGTTTAACAAAGCTAAACCGAACACAACTCCATCAACTCCACAATAAACTCCACCAAACTCAACTGATTGAGTTTTAACTGAAGTCATGCATGCAACAACTCAACTAACCCATAAGAACCACGTATTTCCTTCATGCAATTGCATGTGCCACATCCGTAGCTCGAACTGAAGTGCTCCAAGAGAATAAGAATAAGTTTATAGTCTAAATATTATTATAAGACAATAATATTTGACTTTTCTATTTTTGACAGCCAGTCTAAAAATATACTTTGATCACTCTTGCTGTGATCACTCCTGCTGTGATCATCCTTGCTGTGGTCACTCCTACTGTGATCATCCCTGTTGTGATCCAAAAATAGAACTTGCGCCATAATTTGCCTGCGGGCCCACTTAGTGAAGGTGACTCTTTTCACTAAGCTCCATCATCTTGTTGCAATCTCAACAAAATATAAACTTATTATGGAGATTCATGGATGTCCAAACAAAGTTAATCACTCCCATATACCTGATTATGGTGAACATGTTCATAAAGAGGTTTTGAAGAAGGATGGATTTGTATTCAAATCAAGGTGGCCAATTATAGATCTCCTTGATATTACCCTTCAGTGAGCCAAAAAATATCTATAAGATACAATTGTTTCCATGCGAAATATTCTCTAGAAGTAGATATTTGCTAAAAAGAAGTCAAAGAAAGGTCGAAAAAACACTGCAACAATAGTTGAAGAGAAAAATCCAACTATGGGATTACTAGAATACATTGTAGAAAAGTATGAACTTTGAAAAAAAGAGTGCATGAATATTCTCTAAGAAAAGTATGATCAGGGTTACTGATAAGACACATTATTGCAACAAGAATGCTGCAAATCCCAAGGCTACCAACTTACATTAGCAACCCAAGGTTCATAAAAATTTAAGAGGTGTCAGCACTATATGTGCAGCGTACAAGGTGTCATTCTTTCCTTTATTTGATGCAATGAAGTGAATATAATGAATTCAAACCTAAAATAGTTGCAGAAATGGGAATGCTTGAAATGGAAAACTTAACCTATTGCAAGAAACAAAAGACAAGGAAAGCAAAATTATTATAATTGCATAAAGCAAAGAGGATGCATGACTTCCTTCAATACAAAGGGTTTACCAGACTCCCTCTCAAAGGAATTTGAATTCCACCAGCTCCAAACTCAACCACCTAGCTAAAAATGGCACCAAACTTCATTATTAGAGTCAATCCAAGTACATCCCTCCTAAAAATGAAAGTAGAGTTGCTAAATAACAAGTTTGATCCTAAATAAGGCTAAGAAATACATGCCCCTAGAGGAAAATTTGAATTGGTACTTATGCAAATTGATGGGGATGTATCTTCCTTGAAATAAGGAAACTTTCCCCTCCAAAATCACTCAAAAAGTGGATCTGGTTCCCAACAGGAGGAATCTTCATTTAATAAAAGGGAATGCATTCCCAGATTTTCTCAACCAGTGGAGCTCCAAAATATGTCAATAATTTCATGATATCCAGTTCATGTATCATCCAATCTTGGTCCATCATGTAGTAGGGAGCAAGTCCCTGTATTATCTTATTCAAAATTTACTCAATATTTTGCAAAAATAAATAATATTAGGCACAGAATATGAAATTATCTTTAAACCTTCCTAAGAAGATATTAAAGCTACAAAACATTATTCAGTGTACAAGGAGATATTTAAAATAACATTTATGTGCCTAAGAAAGGTTAGATGGGCCTTAATTTATGTCTAATATGGAGGCCCATCATACCCCCTACTAAAACTGTTTCTCATTCTCTAAGCAACCTATTCATCCTCCTTGCCCTGTTGTTCTTCATGTATGCTAGCATGTTTCATTCTCTGTTTGTTGGTATATGTGTTGCTCCTCCGCTTTCTATTCTTTCTATTCATCTATCTACGTTTCCCCCTATCTTAGTTTCCCAAGGAAATTCTAATGTAGGTTTAAGTTGCTTCTTTCTCTCAGGTGATTCTTCAATTGTAATGGGTTATATTTGTGAGGGAAACACCTTTCTTATGGTTTGTCTTCTTGGTATTCCTTTTACACTTCTCTTTGTGAAAAAAAAAGATTTATTGGCATCCATTATTACTACTGCCATTCTCATTGAAGCCAAAGCCTCTTATCACTGATACAAATTCTTAGCCACTTGGATCTTGTAAATTGATTGCAAACTCAAATACAATATCATCATATTATCCCCTTATCCTTTCAAAGAATCCCATCTGGTTGCAATTTTGGACGATGGTAAGCACTTCAATACGTTGATGGATTCTCTCTCTACTGGTGGGTTTTATCCTCTTAGATCCTCCCCCTATATTTTTAGACTATGAATTCTTGTGTAGAGCTAGGGTTTTGCTTGTAGCACTCAATTTTTAATTCATAGGAGTCTAGGTGTCCTTGATACCTCCCAAAATACACATTGAGGGTTTCCCCCAATATCTTTACCTTCCAACATTTGTAAAACTCCTCTCAGAGAAAAAATGAAGCAATTTGGTGGCGAACAGGGGTTGCTATAGGAAATCGAGTTTTTCGTAGAAGCTCTAAAAAAAGGAATAATTTTGATAATGGTGGCCTCAATTTTCAATTGCAGGAGTGAGTTTTGTATTCTTGGCCATGACACAACATATTATCCATTAAATTTTCATGAACACCCTTGACTAGCAATCATAATTATACTTTGCTCATAATGAGAATTGGCAAAAATAGATGGACTTCTATTTTTAGACAACAGTGGTGACACTGTCAAGTCTAATTATAGAGCAGTCAAATATTATTATCTTATGATAATATTTAGACTATAAACTTTATCTTATTCTCTTGGAGCACTTCAGTTTGAGCTACAGATGTGGCACATGCAGCTGTCAGAAGGAAATATGTTTTCTTTATGGGTCAGTTGAGTTACTGCATGCATGACTTCAGTTAGAACTCAATCAGTTGAGTTTGGTGGAGTTGTGTTTAGTTTGACTTGGTTAAACTAGTTGTAATTAGTCTAACTGCAAATAGACTAATGATGAGTTGTTAAACTAATTATTAACTCATAATGCAACTAAAGAATACATCAGTTAACTCAGTTGCATGTCAGTGCATGTTTAGTTCAGTAGGGATAGGTGTTAGAGGATCAGATTGCTATCAGTTGGGACTATAATTGTGCATGAGGATTTTCACAATCAATGGGATTGAGTTATGCCAATGGGAATTGGCCAATACCAAGTGATTATAGCCTCTGCTTACGTGATTCCCAATGTGAGTGATTCTTTTGAGGTAAATACGAGTTTGGTTCAACCATTCTCATCCATTCTTGAGCAGGTATTTCGCAGTGGAGGCAGGCAAGCAGTGGAATAGATTTGGAGAGCAGATCTGAGCTGTATTGTGTGTAACAGGTGGAGATAGTGCTGGATACTTGTGAGAAGTATTGACTACTGTAATGTTACATGTTCTTAATCATTAATATACAGATAGTGTGGGGTTTTCAGCTGTAAGCTTTCCCCGGGTTACATATTGTGTTAATGTGTGCATGCTCTTGATGTTTTATTGTTATTGATGCTCCTGGTTAGAGCCTTCATCAGAATATCAGCATCCTGATCCTCCGTTGGAATGTATGAAAGTAACATGATCCTCCGCTGTACACAATCTCTGATATGATGGTACCTGATGTCGATGTGCTCCGTTGGGCTCCCTGCCCAATATGCATCCATGAAGCCACATAGCTTCACCTCATCCTCCTGTATGTACGACAATCCATATCCCGATGTGCCTCTCAAATAACGCAATACATGCTTGCCTGCCTTCCAGAAGAGCTTGGTAGGCTTAACCATAACTTGTGAAAGCTGGTTAACTGCATAGCATATATTGGGTCGTGTATTGACCAAATACATCACCGACCACACCAACTGTCGATAAACAATGGCATCCACTTCTTCTCCCGAAGTGGCATCCTCCTTCCTCCAACCTGCAGGAAGAGGAGTATCAACAGGCTTACAACCATGCATGTTGAACTTCTCCAGCATCTCCCAAGCATACTTACCCCGAGAAACAAACAATCCACCATTGCACTGCCATATTTCCAATCCTAGGAAATAGTGAAGGAGGCCCAAGTCCATCATCTCAAACTCCTTAGCAAGATCATCCTTGCATGAAAGTATCAATAGCTCATCACCCATTAGAATCAAATCATCTACATACAGTACAATGATAAGCAACTTACCCTCCACCACAATCTGGTACAGGTTAGGATCCGCCTCGCTCTTGGAGAATCCAAGTCCGGTGAAATAGCTGCCTATCCATGTGTACCAAGCACGTGGTGCTTGCTTCAACCCATACATCGCTCTCTTGAGCCTACACACATGCGACTCACTGCTGAAGACCTCAAAGCCTTCGGGCTGCTCAATGTACACCTCCTCCTCAATGACTCCGTTGAGGAACATAGTCTTCACATCCATCTGATGAATGTGCCATCCCATCTGCACTGAGAGAGCAAGAATCATCCATCCTAGAACATGCATGACTTCCTTCAATACGAAGGGTTTACGAGACTCCGTTTCAAAGGAATTCGAATTCCACCACCTCCAAACTCAACCGCCTAGCTAAAAATGGCACCAAACTTCATTATTAGAGTCAATCCAAGTACATCCCTCCTAAAAATGAAAGTAGAGTTGCTAAATAACAAGTTTGATCCTAAATAAGACTAAGAAATACATGCCCCTAGAGGAAAATTTGAATTGGTACTTATGCAAATTGATGGGGATGTATCTTCCTTGAAATAAGGAAACTTTCCCCTCCAAAATCACTCAAAAAGTGGATCTGGTTCCCAACAGGAGGAATATTCATTTAATAAAAGGGAATGCATTCCCAGATTTTCTCAATCAGTGGAGCTCCAAAATATGTCAATAATTTCATGATATCCAGTTCATGTATCATCCAATCTTGGTCCATCATGTAGTAGGGAGCAAGTCCTTATATTATCTTATTCAAAATTTACTCAATATTTTGCAAAAATAAATAATATTAGGCACACAATATGAAATTATCTCTAAACCTTCCTAAGAAGATATTAAAGCTACAAAACATTATTCAGTGTACAAGGAGATATTTAAAATAACATTTATGTGCCTAAGAAAGGTTAGATGGGCCTTAATTTATGTCTAATATGGAAGCCCATCATACCCTCCTACTGAAACTGTTGCTCATTCTCTAAGCAACCTATTCATCCTCCTTGCCCTGTTGTTCTTCATGTATGCTAGCTTGTTTCATTCTCTGTTTTTTGGTATATGTGTTGCTCCTCCTCTTTCTCTTCTTTTTATTCATCTATCTGCGTTTCCCCGCTATCTTAGTTTCCCAAGGAAATTCTAATGTAGGTTTAAGTTGCTTCTTCCTCTCAGGTGATTCTTCAATTGTAATAGGTTATATTTGTGAGGGAAACACCTTTCTTTTGGTTTGTCTTCTTGGTATTCCTTTTACACTTCTCTTTGTGAAAAAAAATATTTATTGGCATCCATTATTACTACTGCCATTCTCATTGAAGCCCAAGCCTCTTATCACTGATACAAATTCTTAGCCACTTGGATCTTGTAAATTGATTGCAAACTCAAATACAATATCATCATATTAGCCCCTTATCCTTTCAAAGAATCCCATATGGTTGCAATTTTGGACGATGGTAAGCACTTCAATACGTTGATGGATTCTCTCTCTACTGGTGGGTTTTATCCTCTTAGATCCTCCCCCTATATTTTTAGACTATGAATTCTTGTGTAGAGCTAGGGTTTTGCTTGTAGCACTCAATTTTTAATTCACAGGAGTCTAGGTGTCCTTGATACCTCCCAAAATACACATTGAGAGTTTCCCCCAATATCTTTACCTTCCAGCATTTGTAAAACTCCTCTCAGAGAAAAATGAAGCAATCTGGTGGCGAACATGGGTTGCTATAGGAAATCGAGTTTTCCGTAGTAGCTCTGAAAAAAGGAATAATTTTGATAATGGTGGCCTCAGTTTTCAATTGCAGGAGTGAGTTTTGTATTCTTGGCCATGACACAACATATTATGCATTAAATTTTCATGAACACCCTTGACTAGAAATCATAATTCTACTTTGCTCATTAAATTCTAGAACTGAAAACACTTAACACAAAGCTCTTTCTTCTTACAAAGGGAGAAATGATGGTAATAAACTAAAGAAAAAAGGGAATGATGTAATGACCAACCTGGTGACTTGGATACCTTTCACCCTTGGAGAATTTACCATTATGCAACTAAGACTATCTGTAGCAAATCCTTTGTAGCTTTGTTATGTTTCTTTGTACCCTGTAGCAATTAATTAATCATTGTCCAACACCCCAGTAGCAAAATTTTTATATTGGAGCTCTCCTGTAGCGGTTTGTTATATTAGAGAAATTTTGAGGTCTAAAATGGGCCTCATAAGGAACATTATAAAATAATAGTGGAAATAATAACATAAGATTAGATTACATCATCAAATTTCAAAAGAAAAAAAAAAGAAAAAACTCTTTTTTCAACTCGTATTTTCAACTTATCTCCGTACGTTTTCACTCAAATTTCAAGTAGGAGCACTCGTTGGATGCATAATTTAATTTCTCATCTAAGGATTACCCACATTGAATACTTTTGATGGACACTGCTACATGAAAAATGAAAAATACATGAAAAAGCATGATTAGAATCACATTTTTCATGTATTTCTCATTTTTTATGCTTCACGGTCCATAAAAAGTATGCAATATGGGTACTCCTTGGATGATGAATTAAAGTTTCCATACAATGAGTGCTCCTACTCAAAATTCGAGTGAAATCGTAGCGAGATAAGTTGAAAAAATAGTTTTTTTTTTTTTTTTTTAATCTTTTTACCTTGTTTCTACAAAAATGGTGAATCATCCCCCATGGTTGACATCATCATCTTGATTCCTATTGATTCTTATAAAGTTTAGTTTGGATGTACATTTTTGTTTTGAGGCCCATTTTTTACCTCAAAATTTCTCTAATGACTTCTTGTAGCAATCTATTTGTCTCTTGTAGTAGCTTGTACAATCTTGTAGCAACCTATCTATATCTTGTTGCAGTTATTATAGGTTCCTGTAGCAGTCACTTTGTATTTCGAAAGGTGGTGGGCCAACCATTTTACTTTTTTTTATTTGTTTTTATTTTTTATTTATTTATTTTCATATAAATAACATTGCATGCAAAATAAACTTAGAGTGCTTTGAGTTATCTGAGTTGGCCCTCACCTACCCATTCCAACTCCTTGTCCTCCATCATGACTAAATGATTACAACCTACTTTATCAAGTCCTATTCACTTATGACTTGTTCCTCTCCCACACATGTGGGTGTCTTGGTGGAAAAGTGAAGTTAACTACTAGATAAGGATGGGGTTGCTCTGCTACTAAGTGTGGCTATAAAAAACCTTTTCCTTCTTACATTTGCAACATTTTTCAAGCTAAAATAAGTTCATAGGAAAGGTTTAGAGGATTGCATACCTGAGCCTTACCCTGGATGTTCGTTTGCAGGTGATGTTGGAGCTACTAATGTGACTACTAGATCTATTGATGTGACCATTGGAACTCTGATATAATTGTTGAAACTATGATATATTGTTGGAACGTGGATGTAGTGGCTAGAGGGTTGATGTGACTATTGGAATTCCCTCTTAGGTGTGATTTATAAACTTCAGTAATCCTTTCATTGGATTTGTTTTTTTCTTCTTTACTGCTGATAGAAATTCCCTTGGTTCGGGTTGTCAAAGTACTATTGTTGTCGCTGACCTAGTGTGGTTGATTCCTCATGATGTATGATCCTATAGCAACCTAGAGGAAACCATGTAGCTACACAAACCTATCTTTTGAGCCTTATGAAGTGTTGTAGTCTTCAAAATTATCATACTAGTGCTGTAAATTTGATCTTATAGGGTTTATGCAGGTTGCTATAGGACTATGTGTCTTCTTGTAGCAACCACATAGCCCCTTAGGTTCATAATTTTCTCTGAGTATGGCCTTAAAAAAATTGTTAATTTATGGAAAAATGTTCGGTAGTGGTTGGAAATCCTTTTAGTGATGGTAATGGGTAAAACTAGAGGTGAAGGGTCAGATTTTGTTGATGTTTACTGGGACATTGGAGAAAAAATGAAGGCTAATGGAGTGGATAGATACAAGGGCTTCTATAGACTCCTCTTGAACCCAAATGAAAAAAAATCAAATCTACCTCCTTTTCCTATTGGTAGCTTTCTGTAGCAGTATGTGTCAATCTTGTAGCACTCTGTGTCAGCTATATAACAAAGATTGTTTAACCAATATCTATCAAATGATAGATTGGATTCACCTAATTTTTTATAGCATTTTTCCATCATCCATATGCATCTACCCATAAAACATATTAGCTAATGGATGCACGAATCTTGAGAAAAATGAAAAATGATTGTAGGTGATGGTTGTCAATTTCTCAAAAAAAGTGCACTATAATTTGATAAACTTTCTTGACCATGTTACCAACATCCTTATGCATCTCCCGTAAAACATATCGGCCAACGGATGCATGGTTTTTGAGATATGGTCAAAATAATTTATGCCCTATGTATTTTAGCAACCATGTAGCAGTATAGAACTTTCATTTAGCACTTCAAGAAAACTAGGAAAATGAATTGGAAAGGCTTGTGAATGATGGATGGATGCTGGGAATGGACAAGGGTGATGGATTGACATGGCCTTGGTCCTATTGGTGCATCTGGGCAAAGTAGGTGAAAGCTTAACTTTGAATTCTCTTGACTAGATTTCTAATAAGATTTTTCTTATGGTGCTAACTTCTTGTTGTTTCTTGTAGAGGTTGGAGAGCACATGCATTCATTAGAGAGAGATACCTAGAGAAAAGAATTATTTCTTCTTTTCATTTTTTCATTTTTTTCCTAGGCATACTAGCTACCTTAATGAGGTTTTCGACTAGTAGGTTAGCCTAGGTACTCAAGAGGAGGTTTGCACCAATGATCTTATTTCCTTATTTTTTCTTCTTCTTTCTAACTCACTGATCTACTCATGGATATTTTTAATCAGTGAGCCAAACTCAAGCCCCTCAAAGGAGGTTTTCACCTGAGATTTTATTTTTTTCTCTTATTTTCTTTTCCTCTTTTCCCCCTTGTTTATTTTATTCCTCTATCATACTCTAGTTGAAAAAAAGAAACTCTCTTTCAAGTATAGAAAAACTTCCAATGGAGCCATGTGAATAAGAGGATGATAAATAAACTCATGTGTAGGATCGAAATATATTATTTGACATGTACCTGAATATTAAGAGACCATCTGCTTTGACTTTGATGATATCAAGCACCATTGAAGAATAGTGGTGCTCCATGTTGTTGATTTTCTTTAACCAAATCTAAATATAGTTGTGATTCCCTTAGTGCTCTTACTTATCTATATCATCTTGTCTGTATTCTCCTTCCATAACATTCTTATATTCTTATTTTGTTGATTATTCTCTTGAACACATTGAGGATCTAATGGTAAGCGTAATGGAACTTTCTCAATGCTTGATTCTAATGTCTGTTTTCCATCAAATGCAGTCCATTATTCTTTGGTCTCCTCATTTAAATCTTCCTTTTATGAATGTTATCCTTCAATGAAATCAAGAAAATATATTTTCTACAATACTCTTCCTGATCTAAGATGAATACCATTTAGATCAACAAGAGTTGTTTGGGAGAGTTGTACCTCAAAATTGTAAGCGGGATGTGTTACTTTAATGTTTGGGTTCGAAAATGGCTGTACATGTAGTTGAGTGGGAGTGGACCTTTGAGATGGATGAGGTCGAGGTTTTGGTTTTGGTGGAGGTGAATGGTAGGGATATCATGGAGTTGGGTATGGAGCATATTGTGGTTTTCTCCTATAAGGTCATTTCCAACCTTGTTTCCAAGATTGGTCTTGGGGTTGAGATGGGAAAGGTTGCCAAGGAAGGGGTGTGTTCCAATCACTTTGATATGGATGTGCATAACCTTAAACTTGTGAATTGTTCTTGCATCATACCAGGTTGACTATGCTACCATGCTCTTCTTGGAGCTACATAACATAACTGCTTTGGTGATTGACTTGCTCCATTATCTTCCTAGTAAAATTCCTTCAACCTTGGTAATGATGGGAAATATTTAGTAGCATGTGATTCTTCATGAATAACACAAATATCAACATCCTCTTTTTGTTCATTTTGCATTCTTAACACATCTATTTGTTCCCTTAGATTGATAATAATTTCTATTTTAAATTTATCGAACAAATTTCCAAGTTTGACTTGACTTACCAATATCGATGTTGATTTAATTACTATTTCCCTTCCTCTTGATATGTGCTTGAATATTTCACAAATTCCTTCAAATGATAATTGGTATACATCATCTCTACTCATGCGATCAAGGAGATCAATCCAATCATCCCTAATTGTTCTAAGTAAGAGGGTTTTTAGTGTGTCAAATCCTAAATAATGTGAATTTTCCCTATTAACATTAGACATGAACCTGTCCATTATATCCTCAAGGCTCTCATCTTCTTTTTGAGTCATTCTAAATATTTCCTCTTTCATATCATGACCTTTACATTTTTCTAGAAATATATTTTGCATATCATTCCATGATCTTCTTGAATTAGTCCCCAAATTCATGAACCATTTAAGAGCTCTATCCTTCAATGTTACTGGAAACAATCTCAATTTCAAGTGTTTAATAATTAACCATAAGATCTACAAAGGATTTCAAATTCAAAGAGAAAGGTTTCTGAATCCTCTGACCTCATACCATGGAAGTTGGGAAGGAAAGATGGAGGGATGTTCTTCATATGAACACTAATATCATTATCTTGAATGGGAAATCTAAGAGGATCTTCCTCATTATCATCATCTCCATCGATTTATTCTACCTTCTCTGCCACCTCTTCTTCTTCTACCAGCAAATGGTGATGTGGTTCTTATTGCACCATGTGGTCAAATGGGTGGTTTTGGAGATATATATATATATATATATAATTATTTATTTATTTTTTATAAAAAAAATAAAAAAATTGAATAAGAATGTTAATGCAATGAAAATTTTTTTGTTTTAGTTTTGAAATGAAATATGCCTAATGATTCTTTTGTTTTTATAGAAATTAAAAGAAATGATTCAACTAGGGAAGAAAACAATGCATACTTTGACACCTCCCCAACAACACCAAAAAGTGATGAGCCCCAATATTGCAATAAGAATGTTGCAACTCCCAAGGATACCAACTTAAATTATCAACCCGTGGTTCATACAAACTTAAGATGTGTTGGAACTATATGTGTAACATAAAATGTGTTATTTAATTGATCTAATGCAGTGAAGTGAATATCATGAAATCAAACCTAAACTAATTGCAAAAATGCATATGCTTGAAATGGAAACCTTAACCTATTGCAGGAAACAAAAGACAATGAAATCAAACCTATTCTAATTGCATTAAGAAAAGAGCATGAACCAAATTTCCATCATTGAAATCAAAAGATATTGGACCTATTAATAGAGTTCATTATGTGCATCGTAAAGTAATCACGAAAATCATCACTATGTCATTCAATTCATGAACCCGTTTACTAACCCTTAATTATTGGAATGTTTTGCACTGGTAAAAAGAAAAGTCCTAAGTGGTATTTGGTATTCTTGAATCATGGTTTCAGAGCCTAAGGGTCATTATTCAAGGCTAAGAGGAAAAAATAAAGATTTTGGAGAAACTTTGGCCAATTTTACATGCTGATACAGGGTTTCTACAAGATTGCTACAGGATGTTACATGATTGCCTTGTTTTGCTATAAGATTAGTTCCATGAGAATTTTGAGGGTGGAAAAGGTGATATAAAGGTGAGAAATGGTAGATTAAGCTATATGAACACTGTATGAGGCTTTTTCCAAGCTTAGAATCTCTCATAGGCCCATCGTGCACAAAAACAAATGCACACGTTGTCCTTCAATCACCCATAAATGTACTTTCGGTGGCAAAGTTTTGAGGGCACTGTGTAGTGAGGAGAAATAGGCTGATGATGGTAGGAGGAATGTAGGATGACAATGCTAACCCTATAAATCAACAATAGTACCTTCACACCAAAAAGATTATGATTTTTATACTTGCAAAGACTAAAATACCTGGTCTGCCGACTTGTTTGTCCTCCAATTTATATCACTGGATGAGCAAGAAAATCAAATGAAAATGAGATGGGGTAAATTTTGTTATTAATTAGGATTTCCTAAGACTAAAAAAAATTATAATCACTCAAAAGCACCCTTTTTAACATGTTCTAAAAAATAGCAAAAAATTACTACTCCAAAAACTAGAAATTTAAGAATCAGTGAGCTAGTTAACATACCAAATACCTAACTTGATCAAGTGAAAATTCTATGGGGTAGATTTTTCATTAAATTGAATTTTATTAGGACTCTATCCAAGTGGAAAAAACTCAAAATAGGTTCATTTACACGTGCTAAAATTTAGCAGAAAATTACTATTATTTTTCTACAAGAGACTTCTAGAAATTCTAGAATTGTGAACTAGTAAACCAATCCAAGTAGCTCAATGATGAATATTAGTTTTCAAAATTGTTTTAAGGATGCATCATGCTTGTGACTCTATAAATAACCTATAAAAAAACTCACTTCAATAATTCAACCAATATAACGTACAAAAAAGGAAGAATAGATACTAAATGCGGAAATAAGAGATGCAAGCGAAAAAGACATTCAAAGAAAATGAATAAATTGTATAACAAGGCTTTGAGGCTCCTAGGATGGCCAAGCCCAAGGAAAATAAGATTCATATGAATGCAACCATGCTTTAGAAGCTAAAAAAGGCACCAAACTTCATTATTAGAGTCAATCTAAGTACGTCCCGTCTAGAAATGAAAGTAGAGATGCTAAATAACAAGTTTTCTCCTTAAGAAGACTAAGAAATAAATTCCCCTAGAGGAAAATTTGAATTGGTACTTATAAAAATTGATGGGAAATCATCTTCCTTGAAAGAAGGTAACTTTCCCCTCCAAAATCCCTCAAAAAGTGGATCTGATCCCCAACAGGAGGAATCTTCATTTAATGACATGGAACACATTCCTAGATTTTCTCAACGAGGGGAGCTCTAGAATTTGTCAATAATATCATGGTATCGAGTTCATTTATCATCCAATCCTGGTCCATCCTATAGTAGGGATAAATGCACTATATTATCTCATTTAGAATTTACTCAATATTTTGTAAAAAAATAATAATAGTAGGCACATAATATGCAATTATCTATAAACCTTCCTAAGAACATATTTAAGCTAAAAAACATTATTAAATGTATATGGAGAGATTTAATATAGCCTTTATGTGCCTAAGAAACATTACATGGGCCTTAATTTGTGTCTAATTTGGAGGCCCATCAGTTACTGCTTTGACCAAGACATATCAACTGCTTTAAAGGAAAGTCCTATTAGACAACTTGTTGATTGTAAAATAATTCTTAAACAATGCATGCCATTTTTTAGGTTAAAAAGGATGAAACACTTGTTGTTGGGTCTGATGGCCTAGATGTAAAGATACCTTTTGATGAGATGCAAGTTCTGCAAGAAAATGTTGACTTAATCAAAAGGAAAATAGGACTTAAAAAGTTGGTAATAATCAAAGGATAAAAAATAAATTAAGAAACATTTTTATGACTACATAATAATTAAAAATGCTTTAGTGCATGGGTACTTGAATGAGGTCCTATTTGTTTTAAGAATAATTTCTTGGAGTAGTCTAATCTTGGAGCAAACCTCCCTTGATTCGACAGAGCAACAACGAAGTCAACACTGACTTTGTTGTTTCTATGTTGGATTGAGGTAGGTTTGTTCCAAGATTATCTGAATGCTAATTTATTCTCTACTGAATAGGGCCAACCATGTAAAGGTGGAAGTTCTTATGGGGTGGGGTGGCGGTGGGGAGGAGGGATTTTGGGCAAGAATGTGATTTCTAGTTACTAAAAATGTGTTTTGAATATATACCTGGATTGAACGACCTATAAAACCTTGGGGGCATTTAGAATTAGTAGGTTATACAACTCAAACTTACGATTCTAAAAGATCATAAAAGATAAAAACCATAAATTAGTTAAACTACACTATTATAGACTTGTTTATTACATATCAATTTTGAGAAGGTGAATTCTCTTATGGGGGTGGGGGGGTGCGGGATTTTGGGTCACTTTTGGGCAAGAATGTGATTTCTTATTATTAAAAATGTGTTTTGAATCTATAATTGGATTCAACAACCTAGAAAACCTTGGGGAATTCAAATTTAGTAGGTTATACAACTCAAACTTACGATTCTAATTACCAAATTTTGGGCAAAATTTACTATAAAAAACAAAAAAACATCTATTAATTAGACTACATTATTATAGAATTAGTTATTATTGCATATCATTTTTTTTTATATAATTAATCATATAAAATACTTGTGACTCCATTAGGTTATATGCATATGATGATGATAATAATAATAAATTTGTTTTTAAGGTCTTGACCTAACAGACACCAAATAAGATGTAAACGAGACTCCTTTATTTGTGGGACAAGAGACCGACTCTGAGTGGGAATTTGACCATGAATTCTACATGTGTGTACATACTCTACCCTCCAGTGATTTGCACATGCGACCTTTCACGAGGAATATGTTATATAATTATTTGTAATATATTAATTTTGTTAATTGAGAATTTGAAATGTTTGTAATATCATTATCACCTGAATTAATTTGACATTTATTTTCAAAATTACTATGTATTTAGTATTTAAAAAATATTTATCAAATAATCTTTACCAAAATCTTGTTTGAAGAAAGATTTACAGATAATTTGTTATTGTAAATACTAATATGTATACATAATAATATTTTATTTATGCATTTCCAAATTAACATTATAATTAATTTAGTATTTTAAAATTCTATTAGTTTTGAATTCCAACCAATAGATCATATTTTTTATACGAGATTAATTAGATATCCAAATTTAATATAACAATAATGTAACTCTTATATATATATATATATAATATATATATATATGAAATTTTGAAAAAATAAAATGATAAATATAAACTGCGTTTTTAAAGTGATAATTTTCGTAACCATTTATTAACTATAATTAATATGGATGATTTATTTTTAAAAATTATTTATGTGATATTATTCAAACATACAAAATACATATATTTGAATTTCATATTATGATGTTTATATGAACTCATCATCTATTGAATTATTATAGTGTGATTGCCCATATTTGACCTGAATAATAAAAAATTACAAGTCATAAATGATGGGTATTAAAATCTCCAACCTATATATTTCACATTTCAATTTTGAAGGGACCTTTCATATTTGCTGATACGCATTTGGCGGTTGCATTTACGCTCCTAAGATGTGGATGCAGTATTGTGAATCTTATATAATATTTAGTTATCCAAGCTATTTTATTACAATAAATATGTCGAAGGCTTGGAGCTTGAAATCTTGTTGATGTTCCCACCACCCACGTTGTTTGTTGATTGAATTGGCTTCATTGAAGTGGAAGGACATACGCTGATTGATCTTGTTGATTGAACTAGCTTTAGAGAATTCAAAATATTGTATGATAACGATATTGTTGACTGAATGGTGAACCCAATTTTCTGAAGTGGAAGGCTCATCTTCTTTATTGCCTCGCCTACAATTTGAAGAGTGGATGAAATAACACTAACACTAAGTACCGCCTCAACAGTCACAAAAACCCTGCCTCCATTTTTTGTTGATTTGCACTTTTTGTTTGAAAATGTTTCTATTAAATAAAAAAAGGAGATTACAAGCCAATTTTTCCAACACTCCTTCCCATCATGAAGTTTGGGGAACCTAATGAGAAAAAATGGTTTCCCATCACGGGGAAGACAATGTAATGGCAGGAAAGAAAAAATTGTGTTTCACCCTACAACTACCCAAGTTGATTAAGTTTACCTATACTATTTATAAATTAAAGTGTGATTACAACAAATGTCATGTTGGGAAGTGTCATCTGTCAAAGGTTAAGAAATTGTGGATTTGGAAAAGGATTCATAGAAAATAAAAGAACCACCATGGATAAGAAGACAGGGAAGACAAAACCTAGAGATCATAAAACAGAGAACAAGGGAGCATAGATCTAGGGTGAGCAAAAGAGAGAAAAGGGAACCACTGTGGATGAGAATTCACAGAGGAGTTCACTATGGAGAAGTGCACGTAGGGAGGCACTTTTGGTTGTTCTAGGGCTCCCAAAGGAGTTCTATTACTTTTTGGTTGAGTAATAGGGAATAGGGTAGTTTTCTCCAAGTGAGGGTAAACATCGGGACACCTAGGGGGATGGAGGGTGGAGATGGGTTTTCATTGGAATCCCTTGACAACTTGGGTGGAGGTTTAGCTCTTGGATTCCTGGCAAGAAGTTATGAGGTCTCCTTTTCTTTTTGACTGGTTGAAAGTCGATTTTAGCTTGCCTTAGTGGGTGGAACCACTATGTTTCAGGGTGGAGGTGAAGTATCTAGATCCGGAGGTGAAGCCTTTGGATTCCTTGGAGTTTTCTAGTTATTAAACAACTAAAGGGTGGAGGAAGTAGACCTTTGGATTCCCTTTGAAATTGTGGACTTCTATGTGGTTGGTGGGTGGAGGAAAGAGAGCCTTTGGAGTCGCTATTTCAACTAGTAGTTGGTACACCATCCCTTGAGAAAGCCATCTCAATCTCTAGAATATAGCTTGAGGGTGATAGCTGCAAGAGAGGATTGGATGAAACTATCTATGGTTGGGTGGAGAGTCATAGTCCCTGAATCAATTTCTTGAAAACTCACAAGATAAGTAGCCTTATGTATCCTTTACATGAGAATAATTGTATGTTGCATTTTTGGTTGAAATTGTATTTTTATGCACAAGGAAAATACATGACTGTAATGTTAATGTTACATAGTAAATAAAAGTGCAAAATAAAGAAGGCATTGGAATGATCCATAAGAGGCTTGATCTGATTACGAAAATATTTAGAGGAGGACTTCTTCTTGCTACAATACGATGTTACCTTGATGGTAGTTTGCATTGGCATGGTTAATGTCATAAAGTGATAATGCTGAGGATTTCTACCTCCCTTAATCATATTAACATGTGATTTACATGAGGGGAATCTATAACCTGTTGTAATGTGTGCCCTAATGATGGGCATACACATTCATCAGAACTAGGGCTTGGTTCATGGATCTATGAACTTTCATGAGTAGGTCGCGACCTTATAGGATGAGTTGACCTGATTTTTCCAGCTTTCCATTCTCAGCAGAATGAATCCTCGTTCTATTTGCTTTAATGCTGAATCTCCTTATGTTGGTCACCATAGTCAGTTCCATATATCAATGATGAGATAGTGTGGAAAATTATTTCTTGAGTGGTTGATGATAGCCATGGTGTTCCAGGGAATGTTACTTCACGCGGAGGAATAAACCTCTGGTCCCTACTAATATCCAAATGTTGAAGAGATTCTTGATGAGCACCATAGCGCTAATGGCTAGGTCGCTGCAAGACCTATGGTGCACCTTGGTGTGTAGTTATTATAGTAGAACTGATATCCTAGTAGCCTTGTTGGTACCTTATGAAACCCATGGATCTTAAAAGAACAAAATCGTGGTAATATTAGGAGGGATAACACTAGTGGGTGCCTTATCATGCTTTAATGGCTATGGTGGAATGCTGGAAAATGTCTAGACATTGGTAGAACTCTTATGACCAGGCCAAGATGAGACACCTCAATGAATGAAACATAGTTTTGGAAGGGAGGAAACACTTATGAAAAACCACCAGATTCAAGACTGAGCATGTTTCTCAAGCTCTGGAAAAATCCTCCTTAGTTCGGGCCATGTTGAAGTTCTACTGTAAGTAGCATGGTTGCGACCTCAGTATTAGACTCATTCTTATAGAGAGGGTTGCAAACTTATTACATGGGCACCAAGACTAGACCCCTTAACGTTCTTGAGGGAATGGAGAAGGCTACCAAAGCTAAAGTCGAATATGTGGAGGCAGGTGGGATGACTATGCATCACAAGAAGGACATTGTATATCAAGGTGACAAATTTTCCTGGATGACAAAAAATCACTAGAATCCAGTCATATTTTCTCAAAAAAATGTCAGTAGGAGTGTTTTCCGGGAAAAATTTAAGCCTTGTTAAACTATACGCACTAGAGGTGGTTATGACCCACAACTGTGCCACCTTTAAATAAGTTGGTTAGTTGAAATAAACCTTAATATAAAGGAGTGATATCCCCTATGTATATATATCAAGTATGATGTAAATAATTCAGGGTTGAATATATAGTAGTAATAATTGGGTAGTTGATTGGAGTCGTTAGAAAAGGCACAAATAAGTTTGGTGCGCTAGAAGAAATTAGGTTGAGATAGAGGAAGATCAACATAGGAGTATTATAGAAAATGGAAAACATGCATATGTTGGGGGTGAACCCACTAGAACATTATTGTATGGGAAAATTTAAAAAGGATTGCACTTATTATATTCTTGGGATTCGAATACACCTGACATGACAGACTCCAACATGTGAAGGTTTAGGAATTTTGAGTGAGATTAGAATCACATCACAAGGACCATGAGTAAAATACTGTCCCTAGTATGGTAGTGTCAGTTGAAACGAAAGAAAGTGGTTGAACAATTTATCGGATTTAAACTCGGCTGTGGGAGGGAGCACGTGAGCTCTCACATTGAACCATGGATTATTGTGGCAAGGAGATAAACTTGGTTAATACTGAGGTAAAATGAATAAAACAAGCTTTAACTGATTGGGATGAAATGAATACATAGGTGAACCATCATATCAAATTGATTTAGAGGAAGATTGTTATCAGAATTGTGCATAAATGCAGGGACCCGAATTGAAAAATCATGATGTGGGGATAAATTTCATGGTCAGATATGAGAAGTAAGTGAGAATCTTGGGATGCTATAAAATACCACCCAAGGGAATTATGTAGAACATATAAATTCTTGAGAGGAATTATGAGGATAGTTGAAGAATAACGAGAATAAGAATTGTTTAGAAGTGAAGAGGGAAGGACTCTGTAAGAGTGGTGCTAAATTGAAGAAGTACGAGGGAGATGAAGGGAGACTGAGAAGGATTATGGAAATGGTGAGAGAAACCTCCCATGGAATTGATAATAATAAGAGGACGTGATTGTGGAAAAAGAGACTGGGTCACAGAAGTCTGGATGAGGGAAATAGGTGAGAGGTATAGGTAAAGGAGGGTGGTTAAGTTGTATAGGGAGTTTCAGATAGAGGAGGGTTCATACTGCTCACAGAGATGGTTCTCACATAAGGCTATAGTCACACTAGTTAATTTACCCCAACACCCTCTGAAGGGTGGTTTTGTAGGTCCATATGGTAGAGTGGTTTTGGGGCAACTTCCACCAAGAGGGTTACAACAATACGATGGGGTTTTGTCCTTAATGCATCATGGAATTTTACATGGTTGTGGGGGAAAAAACCCCCACCTGGGAAAGTGGACAAGACGAAGACTTGTTTCATGAATAAAACAACAAATTTAAGGTCTTCACTACCCCTATTAACGAAGAGTGTGCGTATGACTGCAAGAAGGAGATAAATACCACAGACCTACATAGAACTTGGTCTTGGAGCAATAATGGTGGAAATGATTCTTTTTTCAATAGCCCTGCTATGGGGAGGGAAGAAGTGTCACCCCCCACTTAGCCCGTTGGAGGAGCTTAGGATGATTGGCTTCCCTAATCACACCTGCATCAGTTGTACCATAAGATTTACTATATTTTTCATGTCTATTTGCATGTATCGATTTCATGCTATGAGTTGTAGAAATTTCCCATCTGTAGATCAACCTAGTAATGCAATGTCTAAAGCAAAACACTTGATCTACTTCTACAAACAATTTAGCGAAACCTTAATCAACCATGAGAAACATCAATAAGAACACATATAACTGATAAGAAGGAATCAATCACACATAACAAAGAAAAATTTACCCGGGGAAAGCACCTGCCTAAAACCCCATCTTTGTATTATCATAGAAGTGGAAACATAGTCCATATTACACAAAGCCTTAGCTTGGAAGCTATCCATCTCTCAGTACAATCCCTGTTGCTCATAGAAAGTCAAAGGCTTCTCATAAACCTTCTCCTCTACACTCCAAGCCTCCTATTTCTATGCACAGTTTTTCCTGGGTCCTCCAGCTGCAACCTGTGTGATTCTCACCTCACACACAACACTGACCTTTGAAATAACTGCACAAACCTGAAGGAGATAAATCCTCATCATGGATGAGCTTGTTTTATAGTAAAAATATTCATCCAACTGATAGTACATTGTCCCACATCTGATCTCAACTGGTTCTCTAACAAAACTGACATGCATCAGTTATCCATGAGTGAATACACAATTATCTGAAAATAATAGTTGTCACATGCATGCAAGCATCAACAAACTATATCTCATTAATTGAACAACTTGTTAAATTAATCTAACTGAACTTGACTAAGTTAAACAAGTCAACTGATCCTCTCAATATAGAACTCTTCCTTAATTCCTCAATCAGTGGAGCAAATCAATGACACATTCCCCAATTAGTGGAGAAATAATTGCATGTTCTCACAAAGCCTTCAAGTTTTATTTCCTTAACTAATTAACTCATGGAGATTAATTAATTAATATTTTAAACTACTGTTAAGACCAAATTCTTTTTTACTTCCTATAGTTAGACTAGGGACTGCTAAAATAGGAAGGGACCCAGAAATGCTATTTTTTAGAAGATGCTATTTTTAGCAGTTTCACCTCTCACCCATGGTGGCCAATGACCTCACTGGCCAAACTGCTATTTTTAGACATGCTATTTTTAGTAGGTCTATTTTTAGCACATTCTAAATTTAACACTTCTTGTTGCAAATTTTTCAACACTCCCTCTCAACAAGAAAGACTTTCTCTCGAACCTGATCCTGTAACTCTGGAATGTTTTGCATGCAACATATTTACCCGGTCCACTTGCTCCAACAACACTTGGAACAAAAACACTCCCAACTAACCACTTTGTTGGGCTAGGAACATACTCTGATGCTGAAGCTCTATCCGCTGCTGACAAGTGCTCCCTCTCTGACATCTACGCTACTGCAACATCTCCATGCATCTCACACCATTGCACATCTCTCTATGCCACCTAGCACTGTGCAAAACACTTGTGCCTCTCGCATTACTATAGCCTGCTAGCTATGCACTGTCTTGGGATTCCCTGCACTATCACTCCCTCTGCCGCTCCATCTGCATCTGTCTCTACCCAATCAGTCAGTTCCTGCTACTCCACATCGGGGCTCCCATAGCAAGGTCTCATCCAAGAGGTTGGGAACCTCAAGGATCTTGCCCCTCCTCCTTGGGACAATCACTCTACATCACCCCACCTCCTACCTGGAGGTATGGTCACATGTGATCCCTTAGCCCACCTGGTTCGAAGTTTCCCCCTACTAGAGGTCTCTGCATGAGTAGATTTCTCTACTCGATCTCCTCTCAACTTCCCCAGTTGTGGCTGCTCCACAACCTCTTGAAACTGCTGCACCAATCGTGGCTCCTCCACAATCATCTGAGACTTCTTCTGGCGCTGCATGCTGAGAGGTAATTTACTCTCCTTCTCAACCACCAAGTATTTAACCTTTTCCTTGCTCCTCAAGGCTTTGCATGCATCTTGTACCTCAAGTGCATACAGGTTCTTGGTTAGCACACCAATCTATTTCCACTTTCCCACCATTATGAAATTTTCTAGAAAAAGAGCTAATTTTAAATTAGCAATATCTCCCTCATCCGACCTCCGATTCAGCGGATTTTTTATTTTTATTTTTATTTATTTATTTTATTTTTTTATTTTATTTTTTATTTATTATTTTATTATATTATTTATTTTTTTTCGATTTTGGGTATTTTTCCACAAGGAATCCAAATATGCTATTTGTTTCTGAATTTTTTTTACATAAATTTTTAGATCTAGTCTGCAAACTCTCGGCCCAAAACTCAAAACTTTGAAATATCCTCTCAGTATATTGTTCTCTCCTTGATCACCTGTGCTCCGATACCATGTAGAATTTTGTAGAATTTTTTCTACAAATCAGATAGCTTTGATACAATGTAGAACATTTTCTACAAATCAGCTAGCTCTAATACCATGTAGAAATTTCCCACCTATAGATCAACCTGGTAATGCAATGTACTAAAGCAAAACACTTGGTCTACTTCTACAAACAATTTAGCGAAACCTTAATCAAACATGAGCAACATCAATAAGAACACATATAATTGATAAGAAGGAATCAATCACACATAACACAGAATAATTTACCCGGGGAAAGCACCTGCCTAAAACCCCATATCTGTATTATCATACAAGTGGAAATATAGTCTGGATTACACAAAGCCTTAGCTCGGAAGCTATCCAGCTCTCAGTACAATCCCTCTGCTGCTCATAGACAGTCAAAGGCTTCTCACAAAGCTTCTCCTCTGCCCTCCAAGCCTCCTATTTCTATGCACAGTTTTTCCTGGGTCCTCCAGCTGCAACCTGTGTGATTCTCACCTCACACACAACATTGACCTCTGAAATAACTGCACAAACGTGAAGGAGATAAATCCTCATCATGGATGAGCTTGCTTTATAGTAAAAAGATTCATCCAACTGATAGTACACTATCCCACATCTCATCTCAACTAGGTCTCTGACAAAATTGACATGCATCAGTTATCCATGAGTGAATACACAATTATCTGAAAATAATAGTTGTCACATGCATGCAAGCATCAACAAACTATATCTCATTAATTTAACAACTTTTTAAATTAATCTAACTGAAATTGGCTAAGTTAAACTAAGTCAACTGATCCTCTCAATATAGAACTCATCCTTAATTCCTCAATCAGTGGAGCATATTAAGGACACATTCCCCAATCAGTGGAGAAATAATTGCATGTTCTCACAAAGACTTCAAGTTTTCTTTTCCTTAACTAATTAACTCATGGAGATTAATTAATTAACGTTTTAAACTGTTGTTAAGACAAAATTCTTTTTTACTATCTATAGTTAGACCAAGGACTGCTAAAAATAGGAAGGGACCCAGAAATGCTATTTTTTAGAAGATGCTATTTTTAGCAGTTTCACCTCTCACCGAAGGCGGCCAATGACCTCACTGGCCAAACTTCTATTTTTAGACATGCTATTTTTAGTAGGTCTATTTTTAGCACATTCTAAATTTAACATTTCTTGTTGCATATTTTTCAACAGTTGGTCTGATGGACGTTCTCAACTCATAGTTCCTTTTTCATTAATTATATATGAATTAATGGATGCGGGTGTTGACCCCTATGTTTTGTATCAATGTCTGAATGCCTAATACTATTTATGTGTATTAAGTTTTTGTAGGTTAAAATGAGTTTATAATAGTTTTGAACATTTGTATCCACGCTTAATGGTCTAAATTTCATAATGTTTGTTCTGTGTGGGACTGTATGCCGACTGATTTGTTATTGTATCGAATAAATATCAATGTGCTTAATGGGTTAAATTATTGTAAGGCAGTCAAGGATACTAGATAATATCGTCGGTTTTTAGGAGGGAATACTATTGGGTGAGTGTTGGCATAATGTCTAATGGCTGGAAACATAAACTATTGGAACTTCCTGCGTGCTATCAGTCTCTACTTATGGGTTGTATGGTGAGCTGAAAGGCTAAAATCCTTGTGCAGTATTTAGTAATGGAGTGATGGTCAAGGGTTTTTTCAGTGGGATTTAGTGTCACAGATTATAGAGAGTTTAGTGTCACAGATCATAGACAATCTGCCAAACTACGGAAACCTGGTTCTGACAGTCACCCATTAAAATTTTGAGTGAGACTTCACTCACTTCATGGTTGTTGCTGAAAGGGAAAATGCTAAGCGGGTTTTTGTTGGCCACTACATAACAAATCTTGGAGGAAGAAATTTTTCTGGTTTACTTCATTGATGATGTCTTTATTGTCTCATACAACCATATGTAAGGGATTTGGGCCCTATATCAGTTTTTATCAATAGAAATTCTACTCTCCGTTCTTTTGAAAAAAAGACCAAAATTAATCAATCACACCATATCTGATGAAATACAAAAATAATTTATAAACTAAATTATGATATATTCAAAATTTAAAACTCTAAAAAACATAAATAATATACAAACAACAATATGGTAGCTTCAAAATTTTGAACTCTAAAAAAAGTATTAAGACCATGATAAATAAAGCTAACATAAATAAATATATAGAAACTTCTAAGAGGAGCCCATGGTTTTTTAATGAAGGCTAAAAATGGAACTCCATGTCATCGTATTTCTAATCGAATAACAAACTGAAAATAGAATTCCATATCATCATATTCTGAACCATGCTCATGTTAGTTATACATCAATACTTGTTATAACAATGAGGTCAGACACACCTTATACACATATTTGGTGGAAGAAATAACTTATGCTATCAACTACTTTTTGCATAAGAGGCAAATACAAAGTAACAATGCTAGATATTACACGTGTTTGTCTTTTAACATAACTTTTCAGAAAATGCACTCCAATATAAATTAATCATACATATAATGCTTTATTATAGGAAACCATATATACAATAAAATTTATAAAGTGCAATGAAAATAAAAATATTTTCAATCTTATTTGGAAACACTTTTAACAATAAAATGTTCCAACATGCAGAGTAAAATAACTTTAAAACCACAAGAGATAACTTCAAATTCAAAGTTGCACCTTTCAATAGTGGCCAAGTGGAGAAGGAAGCACATGGCATAAACAAGTGTCATGCACAGATTGGAGGGTAGGTTGATGTGTGATATGACATGTCTTCCAATGCCATCTTAGAAGAAGAATCTCAGAAGAAAGTTAAGGGGATGTTTTTAAGGAAAATTTCGAGATCATCTTTTCGAGAAGACACGAAGGGTGGAGATTGGTCATGTTACGTGGACCTTTGGACGAATGATAATTGAAAGAGAGAAGACATGAGCCTATGGGCCATATCAGGACTTGAATCTCAGAAGTATTGAAATGGGAGTCTCAGAAAAATATCTTAGAAGCAGCTCCTGAAATGATGTGGCAACCTTAAAAACTATGTGCATTGTTATATCACCTCCATTATCCTTAGAACCCCGGTGTAAGAAATGGGAATATATGACATGTTGTCGTTATTCCTCATCTACTTACGTTATCATCCAATCCACAAGCATAAATGAAATTAGTTTGATATGACGAGATCGATGACCCCATTTCGGCGGATAATAAGATGATCGTATTTGAATAGCCAGGGGTGGGGGGGGGTAGGGATTATGACATCAGCCTTGGGGGGAGGGGTTCTGCTATCAAGGTTCCACTTCCTAGTCCTTCCCCTTGCATCAAATCACTACCATCCACCCAGCCAAATCAATGGTTTGTTCGGGGTTATGGTCTCATTTAGCATATGACGAGGGGGGGGGTCCCGCTATTGTGGTTCCACTTCCCAGTTCCTCCCCTCCCATCAAATTACTATTGTCTGCCAGGCCAAATAAATGGTATGTGGAGGATATGGTCTCATTTGGAATATGAAGGAGGGGGAAGGGGGTAGTCTTGCTATTGTAGGTAAAACAAATATAGTTCGCGTTATATTTGTTTCTAGCAAAAAAACAAGCATTGCAAAGTAAAAGAAAATCTTATGCATGCTCTCTAGTGAGGAAGTTCTCAGCAAACAAAAAAACATTCTAAGGTAAAAAAAATCCAGTGCGTGCTAGAATAGTTTCTATCACAAACACAAGCATTATAAGATAAAACAAACATACCACACATTAGATTTGTTTCTAGCACATAAGAAATCTTTGCAAGGTAAATAAATCTAACAAATGCTAGATTTGCTTCTAGCACACACAAACACATTGCAAGGTAAAACAAATCTAACATGCACTAGATTTGTTTTTAGCACAAACACAAGTATTGTAAGGTTAAAACATATCTATCATGTGCTATATTTCCTTCTGGAAAAAATAAAAGATTTGCAGGGAAAAACAAATCTAGTGAGAGCTAGATATGTTTATAACATCAAGACCAACATTTTAGTGTAAGACAAATGTATCGTGTGCTATATTTACTTCTACAACAAACACAAGGATTTCAAAGGTAAACAAATCTAACACACAATTTATCTATTTCTATGATGTAGGAGCACAAGCCACCAATCAACACATTTTATCATCAACTCTAGTGCCTTTGTATTTACTTGATGGTTGACGTTTTCCTACTTGGTTGAGGTTTTTTTAGGCAGACTTATGATGCTCTATTTTTCCTTTCCTTGGATTTAGGCTAGTGATATGGGCTTCTATTTGCACAACATTTTGATTTCTTAGGATTCCTATCCCCTGTATTTTTGTATTTCTATGTTGTGTGTTTTGACCCTGTTTTGTCCTTGTGGTGTATTTGGTTTTCTAGCAATGATCACTTCTTATAGTAGTATGGAATCAAAGACTCTCAATATATGCAACATATTTTATTCCTGCTAATGAAATACTGTTGTTTTTTCTGTTGAAAATAAAAGGTCATTGTTCAATCTCCATCCTTGTTAAAGATAGTAGGTGATTTGTATGTGTGTTGTATTTCCTATGTTGCCCAGAAATTCCCTACCATTTCAATTGTAAAAAATGTGCAATGTTGATTAGGTAAAGAGAAGGAGAGTCCAGGGTATTGAACTACACTGTTCTTGAGCTGGAAGTGAAAGAAAGCCATGCAATTTTCGAATAATGGTGCAAAAATAAGAGATGAATATACCCAAAAGAGCAGCGTGCTATGAGAAGGAGAATATAGTAAGGTTGTGGATGGTTGTCTTAGTGTTTCATTGCATCATAGGGAGGAACTACTAGTGCCTAAATCTACCTCAGGCTGAGAAAGGCAGGTCTAGGGTAACATCAAACCATGCTTAACCTGGTAGCTAGCCCTACCAGGTTGGGAGAGGGCTCTCTCCTTGTTAATCTCAATGAAAATTTATCAAGGAAGGCTTGAGATGACTGATATAACAACTAATTTTAGGCTAGGTATGTTTGCTTAGAAGAATTTGATTGATTTAAATGATTGGTTGCTGGATCAGATGAGGAAGGCAGCTTTGGGTCCAGGAAATGAACACAGATTTGCAGAGGTTTCTGTGGGGCGAGGTAGGAAATTGTTTTAGCACTTTGAAATGAGTGTAATGGTGAGTCTAAAGACTGGTGAGGAGCTGGAGAGGGCATGCAAAAGTCATGAGTCCTCTTCAAACAGTAGAAAACATGTAAAACTAAATAAACCCTAAGACAGAGCACTAAAACATCAACGAATTCTACCTTTTATACTTGAGTCATTTAGCTATGAAGAATACAAGAGATGATGGCACACATAAACATAAGAGCACTGAACAACTAAGAAGAAAGCAATGCTGATTCACATTACCACAAGAATCCCACAAAATGCTGCAAAACCCTGGTTTATTTCCTTCCCAAACTGCAGAAGTGATGTACAATAGTGCTCAATGCATCCACAAGAGTCCAAACTCTACACTATAAAATTCATAAAATATATACAATTAGCTCATCCCTGTATTAAGGGAATTGAGCTCAACCATCTTCTTCAAAATAGAATCAGTTACATTAAACTTGGACCAAATTTCTGAGAATAGGTGTTGAAGATGAACTTGTATCTCCTAAACCATAGCACCTGTTACAAAAATGAAAGAGTTTTTTGTAGATAAGGTCATGTTGGAGAAAAACCTCTCTCAAATTCTAGAAATTTGTTTCCAGTGGCTCGAAATCTGCCACAAAATCATTTCTAAAACAGAAAATCATTAAAAACTTAAATCTGTCAAAATGAGTTGTAAAGATATGGTCACATATTCAAATTCATGACACCTGTGAATAAAATGAAAGAGATTTTTATTATATGGCTCGTGGTTAACAAAAAAATCCTTGGGTTTTTCAAAATTACTTTCCATTTTTTGTAAACTAGCACCGCACTAAAATGACTAAAACAATAAAAAATATGAAAAATTTGCTTTGTTTTAATGTAGGCTCCAAATATCACTGCATATCTCCCACATAGTAGCACCTGTGCATAAATTGAAGGACGTTTTTGTTATTTGATATGTGATGGACAAAAAACTCTTTCACTTTTGTAAAATTCCTATCCAAACTGATTTTGTTGTAAACTTGTCCCTGTGTGCAGCAACTAACCTCAAAACATGCATAACCAAGAATCAATCATTCATTTTGATCATATCTTCTAATCTGGGAGCCGGTTATGGGAGTGTGATATACTGTTGGAAAGATTTTCCTGAGCTTCTTTTGATGGAAATATTTGTGACATGTTTTGTGCTGAATATCATGTGAAAAACATCTAACCAAACCAAACCTAGTAAGAGCTCATGTTGATCCCTGGTGACAGGCTGTGAAGATTGGCACTAACAGGAACAACGGTGGCGATGAAGTTTGAACCAAGTCACATCAAAGGTGTGTATAATTCGTAGGCATACAACTTGAGCAACTGCAAGACTATTGGTGATTAGTCTACAAGGATGAGGAGTTCAGACCTGTTAGAGTGTAGATTGACCTTAGGCTGAAGGAATACAATCCCAGGATAACCACAAACCAAGATTAACCTGGTAGCTAGACCTACTAGGTCAGGAGAGGGCTCTCTCCTTATGAATCTCAGTCAAAATGACTGGATCATGAACAATATTTTATGATAGGTATAGTAGCTCTAGGGTTTTGATTGATTTTGTTGGTTTTTTGCTGGATCAGATGGAGTTGAGCAATTTGGGTCTGGGAAATTAGGTTAGAATGCAGGGTGTTCTATGGGGCAAGGTAGGTATAGGCTTTAGCACTAGAAATTAAGTGAGATGAGGTGTCTAATACTGGTGAGGAGCTGAGGAGGGCATGGAGAAATCATGTATCCTTCTCAAACAATAGAAAACATAAAATACTGAAAGATTTCCCAAGGTAGAGAATTGTAAACAATGAATTCTACATATCTATCTTGATGTCATTCAGTTAGAAGCAGTGAAGTAGATGATGGAATACATAAAACATGTAAACAAATAATAACAAAAGAATAAACTATGCAAAAAAACCATACCACAGGTATCCCATAAAAATAGTTGCAACTCCTATTAATTTCCTTACCAAATTGCTTACAATGATGTACAATATAGTTCAGAGCATCCAAGAGTATTCAAACCTTGCAAATGAGAAATAAAATACATGATATAGACATAAAAAACACTCATACTAACCATCAGGGATTAAATCCATGAGAATATGGGTTGTTTCAACCATTTCCCAACTAAGAAATGGAATGTAGGCAATCAAACAACCTGCCTCTAAAAGAGTGGAAACATATTCATTTGCCTCAAAACCACCTCTAACTAATGAATCTACACTCTAACACTATTTTACCATTACATTTACATACCATGTCATTAATTACATCAGTGAAAACATCCATGAAGAGATAGAAATCAGATTCCAGTCAAAACATGTGAATTTTGGCTTACTGAGCAAAATGGTTAAAAGCGTAGCGCCACTTTTAGCGTACTTTTGGAGGCCGTCCCCTTAGCCAAATTGAGGCCATGATATCTCATTTGAAAGGTATTTAAGTCTAGTTTTTGGAAAACCTGGAATATTTGAATTTGGAGGCTATTTGTCCCCTCAAAACTTGAATCTCCAAAGGCTGCTTCTGTGTGTCCAAAAAGAGGTAGAGAGGTCATTTTTTGGTAGTGTTTGGACCTTTTGGTGATCCATATTTGCTCCAAAACTTCTGAAAATTTCCAGGGTGCATGTCCTCATCCTGTTGAATCCAAATATGCAAACCTTTTCTCCATTTGATGCTCCAGAAAAAATCGCAACGCCAGTGGCGTTGCGCTTCTAGGCAAAATTTCTGTGTTAAAAATTAAAAAATTCCAAAAATACAAAAAATTTCCAAAATTTGCCCAAATTTGGCATGGGACACCACCATTAGCTACTTTGATGGGCTAGGGAGGCTTCAACTAACATTCTCAATTTATCTTGTTTCTTTTTGCCTTCCAAAGCTCTCCTTAGCCTTGCCTTCAATTTTCTAATCCTCATGTTACAGATTTTATTGGGGGTCATGTAATGATAGGCCATGTGGCGGAGCAATTTCTTATCCCTATTGGCCTTCTCAATTAGTCCTTCAAGATGTATTTGACACTCTCAAGCCAAGTTTCCCTATCATTTTCAATCTCTTGCTCAATAGGAGTAAATGTGGCATGAGCCTCTTTAGCCATTTGCCTGTTTGCTTTAATCATTTGCAGCTCCATGAGGACTTGCTTGTCAGTCAATTGTTTGTTTTCCTGTTCTAGATATTTGATGATGAACTTGGCTCTCTCTAAATTGCCCGCCAAAGCTTGTATTTGAGCTTCCCTCTCTTTAATGATGATGTCCTTGACAGTTTCTTCATCCTGAGTTTCCAAGTCAATGATGTCAACTCCATGATGAGTAAAGTACTGCTGTGGCTCCTCATGCTCAATCAGATCAAAATCTCTTTCCTCCTCATCACCAAGATCTTCCTCTTGCACTTTTTCCTTCCTTTGCTCAACTGCTCAACTTTTCCCTGTTTTGTTGATGTAGAAGGCAAGGCCCCTTCCACACCTTGTGGAGCAAACACTTTCCTAGCAGCTGCAAAAAGTCTCCTTGTGCCTCTCTGATATGTTAAATACACTGGCACCTCAACAGTTTTGGTTTCCTTGACCTATTCCCTTGTTTTTCCATGGCTAGAAGGCCCACTTGCTTTTTGATGCACTGGTAAAGGGATCTGTGGACCTTTGAACATCTCATGAGCAATGAAAGTCTCCCAAGGAATGTTAAGAAGACGGTGAAGAACAATGATTTTGATCAAAGAGTAATGATAGATGCTGTTCAACTGCTGAGGGTGTGGTTTCCTCCGCACAATGTGAGATATATTATCAATATTTCTAAACAAGAAATATGGGAGATTTATCATTCTTACCCTGGTGAAGTGCATGAGGAGTCTGATATGGTAAGCATACAATCGGGAGAATTTGCCTTCACAAGTGAAATACTTGATGATAATCCTCATCAAAGGAACATACTTGTTCTCCAAAAATCTAAAGGGGAAAAGCCTCTTCACCTGGTTTCTGTATTGAGGCTTGATATAAGGCTCATAGTAATCCTCATCAAGATCATGACCCTTGTACCATTTTTCTCCAACATTAGGGATTCTAGTGGCCTCTGAAATGACAGCTGGCAATATTGTGAAGGTTACTCTGGCAAGTTTCACCTCATTGTTATGTAAATGAGTCACAAAAAGTCTGGCCAACTGATGGTGAAACTGAACTCTTTCAACCATTTTACAAAATTCAAAACATGCTTGATGTCTGAAACAAGAAATTGCAAGTGGGCAAGCCTGTAATTCCCTCAAACTAGTGGGCTCCTCTTTGATGATTTTTCCTCCTTTATGGGGCTTCCTCTGTTGCCTGTGCCTCTCTATAGAACTATCACTGAATGTTTCCTCCTCATATTATTGATCACCAAACCTTAAGACCTAATAAGATAAGCTGCAAAATAAATCATGAACCATGACTGAAATATGAAAGAGGATAAACAAGTACAAATTATGAGGAGAAAAACTAGATGTAAACCCTACCATCAGTGAATCCATGACCTAATGGAATGACTCATCAGTATGGGAATCCTACTATGAAATGCAAAAGAGCAAATTTTGATCACTGATGGCAGTGTGAAGACACTGACACGAACAAGAACTATCGTCAGTTTTGAAAGGAAAGAAATCTATAGGCAGCTTGACCTTCGACAACCTCCATCGACCAAGTTCAAAATCAAAGTTGGCCTAGCTGGAGTTGGCTCAAGTTGTTGATAAGTGTCTGGTTGATGTAGTAGGGTGCAACAGGAGCAAGTGTGCATAAAAATTTCATAAGGAGTGAGGGTTCGACCCTTGACCTAAAGTCGAGGCTGACCTCCATTTGGTTTGAGTGGGGACCATTAAGATATAAAGGAATATGTATATAACACTTGGGGGGATTTTATAAGGAAGTTTTGGACAACGAGAAGGAGAGAAGCCCAACTTTAATTAGGGAGTCACACCATCTAGAGATAAATGGTAAAATAAAATAAAAGAAAGAGTGTTCCTGTGTTTGGTGGAAATTACAAAGGGCACAAAATCAAGGATAAAGAATCCAAAGGGAAAATGAGATAGATACACTGCCTCCGAGTAACAAGAGGAATAAAATTGGCGAAGATGTGTGGATCGAAGAAGAATCATATGAGGTTTTTTTTGTTGAATTTTAAAGAGTGAAGCTCTTGGGTAGATTTGGTAGGCCACCGAAGAGGCCTTCCATCATTCTAACACAAACATCAATATTTCAAGGTAAAATTAATATAAAACAAGCTAGATTATCTTTTGGCATGAACACAAGCATTGCAAGGTAAAATATATCTAAAACAGACTAGATTCTCTTCTAGCACGAATGAAAGAATTGCAAGGTGTTGTGGCCACAACAACCACCCTATTAAAAAATGCCCTGGTAGCAATTTTGAATGGGTCCCCTAGAAGTTGATCTTGCACCCCTTCGAATGATCTGTTTTATCCCAGGGATTTTAACTCTATGCCAAGTCAAATCTTCAATTTTTAAACAGTTAAGGCCCCCTTAATAAATCCCTTCCACATGATTCATCTATAACCCTCTCTAAGCCCTTCATTCATTTCCTCATCGAGACTTTTTCAACCCACGAAACCTTCTATCGCATCATTATTTCTATCACAACTCTTTACAATGGAAATAATTTGCAAAACATGCATAACTCACCCATTTTTTCCTATCGAAATCAACACTGACGCATGATGTTCACCTCTATACTCCGGACCTGATGGCATTATTAACCATATTTTATATTTATTGGGTCCGAAACCATATCGCATATCGCAATTGGCGGGGTCCGGGGCTTTTATATAAGGCACACCACTGTCTTCCGAACCTGACGACATTATTAATTTTATTTTATATATATCGGGTCCAGAACCATATCGCAATCAGCGAGAGTCAAAGCCGAGCCATAAGGCCGATGCGATATAGTGGACCTGATAGGACTATCAACTAATACATACATTATCGAGTCCACTTCCCTAATAGCTTATTGCAATCGACGAAACCTAGGGGTTATATATATGGTGCGCTATGATATACCAGACCCGCCGATAACTATGAATTCAGGTATATATTATTTAAAGTCAGGTCTTGTGGTTAGATGCGGTTTTCCCATGTATTCCCTTGTATTGTCAATAAAACGTTCCGGACCCAGTTTTCAAAGGAGAGTGTTATACGACGGACCAGAAAGGATTATTAACCCGGCTCATATGTATTTCGGGTCTGCCTCCCCAATCACTTATCGCAAATGGTAGAGTTCATTGTTTATACATAAAGTGATTTGCGATACGATGGACCTGCTAATAATAATAGGCTCGGGTATATAAGATTTGAAGTCCGACTGTATGGCCTGACCACGGGTTTTTCCATGTTTTCCTGTGTATTCAATATAATGTTGTGGTCAAGGTTTTTAATGGAAAATCCCATATGGCGAAGCCGATAGGGTATAGGTTCCTGCCTAGAATTTTTCAAGTCCGGATTTCAGATTCGTTTGTGTTATGCAACGATTTTCAATGTAAATCGGATTTACACTTGCGGGACTCAATCAGTGCATGAATTAAAAACAAATAGGGGGCGTTTCTTTTACACTTGTTCCTTTTGATGTTATAAACGTTTAATGAAGGCAAGATCTATGTTTTTTAAGCATTTTTATCATATTTGCATAATCATAGCTGATATGAATTATTTTTGTAGGAAAATTCCAGTAGACCTGGTAACGGATAAATGTAAGTTATATCAAGATGACACCTTTGCACCACAGGTGTCGATATTCAATCAGTGCATGAATTAAAAACAAATAGGGGCATTTATTTTACACTTGTTCCTTTTGATGTTATAAACGTTTAATGAAGGCAAGATCTATGTTTTTAAAGCATTTTTATCATATTTGCATAATCATAGCTGATATGAATTATTTTTGTAGGAAAATTCCAGTAGACTTGGTAACGGATAAATGTAAGTTATATCAAGATGACACCTTTGCACCACAGGAGGCACTCTCTAAGTTCAGTAGAAGCACTCATGATAGCGCTGATCCATCAAGATTTCATCATTTCCAAACACACCCTCAATCATGCCAGATGTTGGATGATAGGTGCAGTGTTTTCAGTTTCCTTCAGGAAATAATAGGGGATAACATCCACTCTATACAGGTGCAAAGAGATGACACGCAATCGTTCTCTTTCAATCAACATCCATTCATTCCGCAGGAAACGAAGCACTCCAACATATATACCATTTACGTGTCAGCGGTTACACTGACTGTGCTACGTCGACACATTCTAATTTGTGTATTGAAAAGAAAAGGGGAATTGAAGAGATCAGGGGAAGATGAAGGGTCATGGCCTGAGGCATAAGTATTACCTCCAGATAGGAGAGGGGGGCTTTTTGTTTGGAGAGAACAACTTTGATTTATTTTGAATAAAGAAGTCTGTTTGGTTCAAGAAGGAGCCTATTGTGTCAGATTAATTTCCCTTTTCTCTCATATGTTTAGAATCAATGTGTTGTTGTTGGCATAAAGATACATGTGATTTGATTTGTGCATAATGATAACAAGCAGTTCATGGTTATTCCTGGTTATACTGAATAGAATTCAATAGCATTGTTAATTCATGAAAGGTTGCTGATTTGAGACTTTGTTAAACATCAGTTGTAAGTGTTATTTTTATGGAAAGGAATGTGTATTCTTGTATAAGTAATTGCATTGCAATTAGGATTTAATACAGCTTTGTTCTTATGTGAACCGGTAATTGATTCATTTGGACTTGGAATATATATATGATGTTTAACCTCTCTTTTGTTATGCTCCTACAGGATAGATTAGGATAGTTAGGACTAGGTTAGAGTAGTTAATAGTAGCGTAGATAGGATTTGATACATATAGATTAGCTGTTTTGTTTTTTGATTTAACTGAAGTCTTCCTCCAAGAAGAAATCTTTCCACACATATAGTAGTTTACGGGATCCTCTAAAACCTGTTGGAGCTATCCATCCCAAATGAAAGTAGATCTAATTGGGATCTATGACCGGGTTAGTTCCCCTTGTTGGTATAGAGAACATTCGCCATGTCAACACAAGGTTAAACAAATCTAGAACTTGGTAGATTTATTTATAAGACATACATAGGAATTGTAAAGTAAAACAATCTAGTGTCCTCTATATTTCCTTCTATAAAAAACACATTTATTGTATGGTAAAACAAATCTAGTGCATGCTAGCTTTGTTTTACCATGCAATGTGCTTTTGTTTGTGCAATGATGATATCTACCATGCACTAGATTTATTTTTCCCAGTAATATTGTTATTATTCTTGTTCATTTTAATACAAATATAGTGGTGAAACAAACGATAGTATTTATAATTCATATTTTCTTCAATAATTAGTTGATAATACTTTCTTACTTTTATTTCTAGAAACCATGGATTCTTTGGTGGTCTTCTCTCTCTTGCCCAAGGTTCTCTTCCCTTATGCACAAATGACAACTCCTTTATCTTGAATAAGCTACTTGGGATAAATGGGACACAATTTTTATTTAGTCTGATCTGGGAAAATTGAAATGTTCTCCAAGTCAACCTCAATTAGAGAAGTATAAGACAAATATTCTACACAGTTTAACAACTACTACTCTTCGGCCCTTTAAGGACTAACTACATAATAAATTGCTTCAGTAGCATACAAGCTATTGGATGGAGTGGTATGGTTTTCTATTCCACCTAATCATCCAACAAGTGCCATAAAATTGAACGATTGTTGAAAATAAAGTCAATGTGTAACGTTGGTTCCAACTAAAACGAATCCAAAATTGTTGTATAATTACCAAGCTCCTCCAAAATGACAACCAAATTGAAAATCATTATCAATTTCTTGAAATATTATTGATACATGCATTATTTTGTTTAGAATTCCACATGCTTGTTAGAGAAAGCTTCTCTATTTTTGTATTTCTTGTTCCTTTTTCATATGTAGACCCTGCCCTTCTATACAAAAGTTGGAAAATAGAATATCTATTACTTGATAATGTTTGAGAATATTGGATGTAGTAAGATCCATATAATTAACGATGAGAAATTGAGTGATATGGTTTACTACATCCAATATTCTCAAGCATTATCAAATAGGAGATATTGCATTTTCCAACTTTCTGTAGACCAGTGACTTATTAGTCTACTCATGTAAAAGGAACAAGTAATACAAAAATAGAGAACCTTTCTTGATAAGAATATGGAATCCTCAACATAATAATACATGGATTAACAATATTTCAAGAAATTGACAACTATTTTCTATTTGGTTATCATTCTGGAGGGCCTTGTATTTTGACGACCATTTTGTAGTCTTTTCCTTGTTAGCTGGAACCAACGTTACACAATGACATTATTTTCTTCGATATGCTGGATTTGAAAGAAGAACCATTAAACAAGGGATATTATATTGATTTTTTTTTTTTCGATATGTTATCTAAAAAAATGAGTTGCATGACTTTACAATGGTTCTCTTAGTGGAACTCTAGTCTTTTTATGTAGTACACTTGGCTTTGAAAATTGCCATAAAGAAATCCAAGTTCAACTATAAAATGAATAATCCAATTTATGAATATGACTCCCAAAATAGGTATATATATGATATAGTTTTAAGTATACATTTCTATACTTTGCATTTGAAAATTTTTGAGGGTTCAAAATACTCTCATGCTGCTCAAGACACAACTGATGGAAATAACATGGTTTATGCTTTTTGAGTACATTCATTGGAAAAGAACCAACAATGTAGCAATGGCAATTGATATTTCTCTTTATGCAGGGACAAATTTAATCAAGGCTTCTTGTACATATGGAAGAAGAATTTCATGTGTTGTCTAAATAAAGTCACAAATGAAAAATTTGTTGAATAGTTACAAATATTTCCAACCATAAAACCCAAGAACCATTAATTTGCTAAAAAAATTTGGGTATTGCACTTCCCTTGTTGCTCCACTTATAATTATCTAGACATTTTATTTCTTAGAATTACTAATGTTCAAATTTTCTACTACTAATGATGGAGATTCTGAAATAGAGAATGTTGAAAACTGTGGGGAAATAGAAATGATTAAGATAATGACAATGAAATGATGGATATGGAAGTGAGCATTAATATTTTATACTTAGCATTTAAAAATTTTTGAGGGTTCTGTTGAAGCCCCGAAAATCGGGTCGACAACAAGGGGGATACCCACCCGGTCCGAACCTTGGTTAGCAGCTCCTTATCCGTTTGGTATAGCGAGTCCGATTGGGGATAACGGGACCAGTTTCCCGATCTTGGGTGTGTGTGTGTATGTAGAGAGTTAAAATGTGCTGATCTGAGAGTATTTTAAAGCTAATCTAAATCGGATTCTTTAACTTTACTCTATGCTATTGTATCTAATGAGAAACAACAAATCAAATCTATTCTAACCCGGGGTTGTATGTCTTCCATTATGCGATCTAAAAAGATTTCGAATAATAACTGGTAATAAAGATCATTCAGCTATCATAAGAAAAGAAACCATTTGAGATAAACTACTTTGCGTACGAAGTTAAGCAAAACAGTTGTGAACAACATATCGCATAATAAGCCATTCATATGTCACACATGAACCATATGACTCCACCGTACAAAAGTGCCAAATGATAACCCATATGTTCAGGCAGTAACACATAAACAAATGAAACTGTAAATTACGTAAAGAGTATAAGCAGACATTGCCAAGAGATAAAAGTACCATTAATGACTAGTTCTACCCATGAGCCTCAAGCAAAACAATCTATTTCTACTTGTTCTAAAATCTACCAAGAGTACAGAAGTGCAACATCAGTAGCAGATATCAAAATGCAAGTAAAGATAAATTTCGATCCATCCATTCATCAAAACCTCCTCTGAGGGTGTAGAAGTGCATGTTCTGAGGATAAGTTTTTGACAAATCTCCGGACCCTTCTCTAAATGCATGAGAAGGGTTAAAATACTACTTCCTAAATCTAATAATAGTGTTTTTACAAAATTGTAGGATACGGCTCTCAAACGACCACCCTTTTTCTAATCTAAACAAAAAGAAACAACAAACTACTACAAATAAGTTATTTCTGGATCTGGTCTTTGAAATTACAAGTGTTCAACATGGATTTGAGAAGAGTCGGTTGGCTGACTTCTGCGCTGAGCTGGGCTGCGAAAACGGAATCTTTGAGAGCTGCACCACTTTCTCTGCTGAATTTGTGATGCATTTCACAGTCATCCATTGACTGTGTGGCTTAACTAAGTATGCCCAATAGCACTCCCAATTCAACCTGTTCAAAGCTTGTATCGCCTTACCCTTTTCCTGCGCTTTCTCTTTCCATTCTGCCTCTATTTGTGACTTGTTTGGTAGGTATCCTGGGGCGGTTTTTGTGATTAAGTCTCAGTGTAAATTTTCATTTACACAGTCTATAAGGATACCAGCCTTTGTCGCCGCTGCCTCTGCTTCCTGTTCTGCCTGCTTGATTTGGTCGTCCCATTTGTTGAAGAGCAATTCTTTATGGCTTTCATTTATTCTAGGTGCGTTTGCTATTTTCACTTCCTCTCCATTCTGCCAAGCTATATACTCTGTTACTCGTCTGTCAGCCTGATCATAGTCACTTCGCAGGTCTGTCACTTGATTGGTGAGTTTTTCGCTCAGCTCGCAATAGTGACTCCACTGCGATATTTTTCATCCCAACTCTTCCTGTTGGTGTAGAAGTTGCTCATTTAAACTAGTAGACTCTGAAACGAATTCGGAAAGCTTGGGCTCGTCCTTATGTATTTCTTGTAAAGCGTGCAACTGCTCTCCTTTTTCATCTAGGCTTTTCTGATAGCTTATCTGCATCTGCTGAAAATCTTCTTGTAGTTTCTCGAGTTGTTTGGACGCTTCATTGCTGGCATTGGCCTGTTGCAGCTGTTCTTGCAGTAGCTGTATATGGTTTTCTTGCTCCTTTAGTAGTCTCTGAACTTCGGACGCCTTGTCGATAGTCGCAGAAGCGTATGCTCCTGCAATTTGAGACAATTTCGTGAGATTCTCCGTGGGGTTGCTGTTACGGTCTTTCCACAAGACGTCTAAATGTTCGGCGTTCTGTGACAGCGTATTCTCCAGCTTTCTCTTTTTTCTTTGTCTTCTCACCACTGCTTTATGTTGAGGACTATAGAACATGTCCAGTGGGGGAATTTCTTCTACACTAAGTAGGAGTTCAGGAGGCAGAGCGATATGACCGTGTTCTGTTTCTGAGACGCTACCGACCACGGTCGAAACCATTCCCTGTGTTACTTGCACATTGCTTACAGGCATTCTTGGGACCTGCCCTTCTGGGCTGATTAGCTCGTTGAAGTTTTCCCACTCCTTATCGAGCTGTGTCATGACGAGTGACGATGTAGTGACGGGAGG
This sequence comes from Pinus taeda, assembly GCA_000404065.3. Taxonomy (NCBI): domain Eukaryota; kingdom Viridiplantae; phylum Streptophyta; class Pinopsida; order Pinales; family Pinaceae; genus Pinus; species Pinus taeda. The sequence goes on from APFE031209388.1 coordinate 58,746, forward strand.
AGGGACATTTCTTGATGAGGAAGTGATAATTTGTAGTTGCGACATGGCACTGGACTGGGCAGTATCTCCGGCTGCTTCTCCTACTTTCCCTTGGTCACTCGCAGACTTTTTAGAGCGTTCGGGTGTTCCTTGAACAACGTCAGATCTAGATTTGGAAGAACTGGAGTTTCCGCGTAGGCTGACACTTGGAGTAGGCTCTCTGGCGAGCGGCTGCAGCTTTTCTAGAGGGATGCCAGCTAGCCTTTTTTCTCTGAATAACGAAAATATTTCGAGGTCGTCTGGGGACAACCTCGACTTAGCTTCTCGCAAAACTTCCTGGAATGAACTTTTATTTTGAAACAAGTCATCAAATAAATCTTTCTTTCCGGTGAACACTTTTATTCTGAAACTTATAGTGAAATCATGGGCGACGTTATTTAGGTCAAAAGGTCGAGCGGGGAATTTAAACAATTGTAGGGACATCACATTCCCTACTTCGGCAAAAGCATGTCCCACATCAAATAATGAGAAGGCCCCACAAGCTACAGGAAACTGAGGCCATATGGCCTTCTTCTTGTCTTTTAACTCTTTGGTTAGGTCGCCTTCAGAGCAAGTTTGATAGGAAATTTCTCTGGCCAAAAGCTTGTCGGGGACATACAGGGGTAGGACATGTGGAGGTACAGTGCTCCCAAACACTCTGATATAAGTGAACCATTCTTCCCCGAACCATCTTGCGACGGGGATGATGTCTATTTGTGCTTCGGGTGAGCACCTCGGGGGTTCTTCACCATATATCATCCTATATAGGGGTAAAATGAGTCGATGGCAAATCTGATAGAGGTGAGGGGCAAACTGTGAATCCCATAGTTCTTTGTGGTAAACATGAATAGGCGACGGGTCTTGGGTAGTCCATTTCCAACCCATAGTTGGAAACTTAGATACATAGCAAATAGAATCCATAATGTAAGCAGATAGATAAAACGGAGGGTAGACCCTTTGTGACGAGGATCTCTTAGTACGATAATTCATGACAGCAGTGAACAAATTATCAGAACATATTTTGGCCCAATCCACGAGATTGGCATTTGTGGCAGCTTCTATGAGTGGTAGCCATTCAGTTGAAAATTTATTTATGTTTGGCATCCCAAATAGCCTGCAGAGCATGGCTGCAGCAAAACAATATGGAGAGGTGAGAGAACTTGTGCTATACTTACCATTTTTATCCTTTTTCAGTGGCTCCTCTCTCTTGGTCCATTCTTTAGTGGTTTCTGCTAGATTTGGGTTCTCTGCTACAAATTTCTGGACAAATTGCGTGTTATAGGTCATCTGAGGCTCCGGAAGATGGTACATAAGCTTTAGGTCTTGCGCGGCGAATGATCCTATGAGCCCATGCCCTGGAGCCTTGAATTGTCTGCCTTGTAACTCTGCATTGTCGAGTATCCATTTGATCATATCTGTATACGGTAATATCTTGGGTCTAGCTGCTATTCGATGGAGAAATGAACAAGCCAGCTCTTCTAAGGATGCCTCGGAAGAGTTTGGCGATCCTGCGGCGCTATCGACCTTCATTACTCTGGGGTTTTCCTCCTCTAGCAGCCTATACATGCCTTCCCAGGTTGAAATTCCTGCGTCTCTGTTGCATGCAGTGTCTGTGTATAAGGGAACCATCTCTTTTGCCTTTTCCTTTGCCTCGGAACCTTGGGAATTAGTCTTCTTTCCCATTTGCTTCTGCGTTCGGCTTTTGAATGATCTTATCTCCTAGTTCCTGCAGATTACAAGCGAGGCGGAAATGACTGATTGAGAAAGATGATGGGAGGGTTTTAAATGCAGACGATATAATAAATATGCCACCTTACGTGAAAACAATTCTTCAGCAAAGCACGCATCCTTATTTCATTAAATAACTGACAACTAACCTACTTACTATCATTAAAAGCGCATGATTTGAAGTCAGGTATGGTAAGTGGTCTATCTTTGAACGGCGTGCCTGAAAGATTTGCGGTTTAAATGATTTATGATTCGCTTTATGCTATATCGAAGATCGTGCCGTCGCAAGGCGCGCTTATCGCAAATCGCTGGATCACAGAATGTGTCATCGCGGCGATCGCAATATCCCAGGTCGCAACATCGTGGGTCGTAGGAGTTTGATGTTTGTTAAGTGTTGCCATTTCATTTCTGCGATGTGCGGTCATTGCGATCGGCGTTATCGCAGATCGGGAGATTGTGAGGTTTTTCCATATGGACACTACTTATTGCGACACGACGTTATGCTTAACGTTGGGGGGACCTTGCGCATTAATGCAATTTCTTAAAGACCTTTTCCCCATCGTAGACTTAGGTGGAAATATTTGGAAGACTGCTTTTAAGCCTTCGATGGTGTCTTTATTTTGAAGAAGGGAAATTTGATTTCTTCTCAAAATTATACTAGGGGTCCCCTATTCATTTAGTATCTTGGGTAGATAGCTAAATGAAAAGGGGGGGTTGTTGCTGGCTACAACAATTGGTGATTCACTTGGGAGAACCAGTTATCTCTGACTTTCTTTTGACGTTTTTCAAACTTCTAAAAATAATAAAAATTTTCTCAGAAAACTTAAACTTTATTATAGAAAGATAAAAATATTATACTTCAAACTATCAATGATATTTTGTTTCAACTCCTTTCCATTTACTTGTATTCTTAGCTTGTTCTTGCATTTACATCAGCCCTTACTTGGTCTTGAATAAAAATTAAGATAAAGTCTTCTCTGTATAGCAGTTCTTTTTAAATATGCTTATTTGTCACAGGTAGAGCCTCTGCTGCCAGCAGGCGTCCATAGCCTCGACAGGGTTACCTATTAACCAACAATGATCCTTTATCCTGCCTAAGAGTTTACAACTATTCAGAGAAAAACCCATTTTGACGTTTTTTCTTTTTTTTTATTCTCTAAAGAACAATATCTTGGTTTGGTGGCCAGATTGTGACATAGTCATTCACTAGATTTATACCTTTGCTGAACAAGCTGGCTCGTGATGATACCACCTGTCTTTTGATTGCAACAATCTTAAGTCGTTGCCCTGTTTTGATGGACAGTTTTGGCAAAGTCAGCAAGTTATAATATCTGTGATGATGATAAGTCGGCTCGTGATGAGACCTCTTATTCTTTGAGATATAGTGTTTTTATTGGATTGCTTCCCTGAATGCTGTGATTTCCTTTGGCAGGGAGGAAGTCAATTTTCTTTCCTTAAGAAAGTTGTGGACGACAATAATAACGCTTCTTTGGTAATCGCTGTTTCTACAGGGACTCCTCATCTTGTCATTGATGCCTTTCATTGTACTGACATAAAACAATTACTTCACTGAGATTATTTTCTTCAGTTTTTTGGAGTTGAAACTAATATCATATCTGGATTAAATTTCTATTGGTAATAAATACCAAGTTTCAAAGAAAAATATTTGTCATTCATAGAAGTAGAAGCTCAAATTCCTGATAGAGAAAAAGGTGCCTCTTTGTAAACGTCGAATGCTGTTTAACCAACACAAACTTTATTCATGGAAAAAAAACTAACGAAGTGAGAGGTAGACATTCCCTAAGGTCGGGTAGACAATAGGGATGATCTTCTTTCCTTATTTCGAATATCAACTACTCAAGCGTAAACCTAACTACTTAACTAAACTACTCCTACTCCTACTCTAATTTTACACAAAAATTTGACTAGGTGAAATGATATTTCCAATGAAGCCACTTTCTCATTTTTACTCCTATACGTATGCAGCTTTCCAACGTTGGCGTTGAGAACATAATGTTCATTGGAATGTTAACGTTGGACATGGAATAAGAATGCATAATCCCAGTTGGAATTTTGTCCGAAATTTCTTTCTCGCAAAATCTTCCTTCCAACTGAGTATCTATTGGATCATAAAAGTAAAGATGAATTTCCGTTGTATCTTGATGATCTTGTAATGAAGGAAGTTATGTACTTCCTTGACATAGCTTAGCTTTCTGCAATGGAAGCTCGTCTTTTGGGTTCTCTTTGATAAGGTGTTGGTTATACCAAAATAATCTATCAAAAAACTGAAAATTTAAAACGCAATCTGATTTTGTACAAGGTGAGTGTAAGTGGGAATAATAATAAAAAAAGTTTTTTTGTACAAATAAAATTACAGTACAACTGGGATAAGTTTGTAAAATTTTGTTGTTCACAAGAACTGGCCAGGTCATGTGAAACAAAAGATAGACTATGATTATGAATAGGCATGGGGGTATCTTCAAGGTATGAGTCATAGATTGGGAGATCGTCTTGGTCAGCAAAATCAGGTGAATGATCTTTGGCCTCAAAATGAGGATTAAATGGTATGTTTTTCGAATCAGAGTATCTCTCATTTTTAGGGTTTTGATGAGTTACTTGAGATAAATCGATAACATCGTTGTTGGCAAAGTAACCATCATGACAGATTTTACCAGTTTCCCTAGATTCTTCCTTTTGGTCATATAATTTTAGACAAGGATATTCAAGTGTTTCTTGCTTGGAAACAATTGAGGGATGTTTTATAGCTATCTCTTTATCTTGAAAACCTAATGATGAATTATTTGACTTATCCTCTATGTTTTTTGAAATATCTTTAGCGTTGAGAGGGGAAAAGTTATCATCATTAAAAACATCAGGGTAAAGAGAGAAGTGTGATTATGAAGCAACGTTTTTAAGATTATCATCATAGAAACATATCCGTTCATCAGATTCAATATAGACATCGGGTTTCAGATCATACCTTTGTGTGCTGATACTTCCTGAAAGAAAAATAGTTTGCTGTTCTGACCTTGGCATCTGCATCTGTTGATTTGCAACGATGTCATCTGACTTCATATCAAAGTCATCTGCTGGTTCCAAGGCAGGTTTCCCTCCATCGTCTTCACTTTTGTCTTCCTGTATTAGAGTATGGATAACTCCTAGGCTCTGAGGGCTTCTTTCATTATGATCGATTTGCATATTGAAATTGGAATTCTCGTTCATATTAGAAAGAAAAGAGACAAAACTTGGACTAATTTCTGCTTGATCAGATATAGGAGGCAGGGAAGGTTCAGCATAATCTGGAGATTCTTCATCTATGAGCTCAGTGTCTGTATCGTATTTTAGAAAATCAAAATGAAATCGCATATTAAAATCTCTAATAGATTCATCGTTTTATCTGAGATGGTCAATTTCATTGTATACCTGGTCATAGTCATAATAATAAAATTCAAGAATAAAAATCTTGGCGAATTGATCCCAGCTGTGGATCGATGCAACTGGGAGGTTTCTGCACCATTTTCTAGCTTCCGCCATGAGTGTAAGAGTAAAAATCCTGCATAGAACACCTTCATCAATTCTTGGAATATCATAACTTGAAATTCTTTGAATAAATTGAAGGGAATGATTAAAAGCAGAAGAATTACCCTTACCATTGAATTTTACCTCAGACAAGAGTCTTACCACTTCAAGTGGAGTGTTGGAAGAGGTAGGAACATGGACGCAGCTCCAAATGGGAAGTCTGTGGGCGGCCATCCAGATTCAAATGTTATGATTTGAAGATCATTCCAACAGACACTATGTTCAGGCCCTCCTTCTAGCACCAAATATGTTGAAGCCCCGAAAATCGGGTCGACAACAAGGGGGATACCCACCCAGTCCGGACCTTGGTTAGCAGCTCCTTATCCGTTTGGTATAGCGGGTCTGACTGGGGATAACGGGACCAGTTTCCCGATCTTAGGTGTGTGTGTGTGTATAGAGTTGAACTATGCCGATCTGAGAGTATTTTAAAGCTAATCTAAAAGTGGATTCTTCAACTTTACTCTATGCTATTGTATCCAAGGATAAACAACAAATCAAATCTATTCTAACCCGAGATTGTATGTCTTCCATTATGCGATCTAAAAAGATTTCGAATAATAACTGGTAATAAAGATCATTCAGCTATCATAAGAAAAGAAACCATTTGAGATAAACTACTTTGCGTAAGAAGTTAAGCAAAACGGTTGTGAACAGCATATCGGATAATAAGCCATTCATATGTGACACATGAACCATATGACTCCACTGTACAAAAGTGCCAAATGATAACCCATATGTTCAGGCAGTAACAAATAAACAACTGAAACTGTAAATTGCTTAAAGAGTATAAGCAGACATTGCCAAGAGATAAAAGTACCATTAATGACTAGTTCTACCCATAAGCCTCAAGCAAAACAATCTATTTCTACTTGTTCTAAAATCTACCAAGAGTACAGAAGTGCAACATTAGTAGCAGATATCAA
>APFE031209394.1:2034-27279 GCA_000404065.3 Pinus taeda
CCCCCCCCCCCTCTCAGTATTATTTTCAACAGCATGCAGTAGGAATGGTTGGAAGATTTCAAGAAAATCCTAAGGAAACTCATCTTCAGGCAGTAAAGATAATTTTCAAGTATCTTCAAGGAAGTCAAAACTATGGCGTATGGTATCCTAGAGATGCGGATCTCACTCTTCATGCTTATACAGATGCAGATTGGGTTGGAAGAGTGGATGACAGAAAAAGCACTAGTGGCAGTGCATTCTTTATGGGTTCCAGATTAGTATCTTGGTTTAGCAAGAAATAGAGTTCTACTACATTATATACAGCTAAAGCAGAATATGTGGCTACTGCATCTTGTTCCACCCAACTTCTTTGGATGATGCAAACCTTGCAGGATTATTAAATCACTTGTACTCCACCTATCTCCATCTTATGTGATAATACAAGTGCAATCAACATTTCGAAGAATCCAGTCATGCATTCGAAGACCAAGCACATACCTATCAAATATCATTTTCTTCAAGAACAAGTGCTGGAACAAAAACTCAAGTTGGAGTATGTTCCCTCTAAGGAACAATTTGATGATATACTCACCAAACCACTGCCCAGGGACACATTTGAATACCTTAGACAGAAGCTGGGAGTAGTTGATGCTTCATCTTGTACATATGTCGGTTTATGTAGATACAGTCGTGTATATGGAGGTTTGAATGATATCAGTAGGGACAAACTCTGGTCGAAGATAGTCTGATATGGGTTTGACAGAGACCATCTGGCAGAGGTTCACGGGGGGCAGATAATATTCTAATGATGCATTGTTGGCATTACCTTAGAAGATTTTGGTTCAAGTTAACAACTGTTGTTGGTTTCAAGTGGAACACATGCAGAGGAAGAACAAAAGGAGAACATGGTTATTGATTTGTAGAGTGATTGACAGATGCCGCTGATATCAGTTATTAGTTACTTTCATAAGTCTTACTATTTCATCTCTATGTCATGTATATCGTTTATTGTCAAGGACATGTAACGACCTATTTTGGTTTCCCCACTATGCTTGGGATGAATGATGTAATGGACTTGGTTGTCTTATGTAAATTTCTGGTGTATCCCCACTTGGTTGGGTGATGGATGTATGTATAGAGTCTGTTGGTGATAGCAACGTCTTTACGATGTATATGTCATGGTTCTTCTTGAAGAACATCTTTTTGTAGATCTTGCCTACAAGTCAGGGGAAGCTTGGTTAGCACACTAGAACAGAGATTTAAGCATGTACTCAGGGGCAACACAACCCTTTTCCCTTGATGATAAAGGGGGAGAATGACTTTGAGGATCTTGTGGTTGCCATCAAGTCCAAAAGGGGAGATTGTTGGCATTATGGCACAGGTTTGGCACTATGGCATAGGTGTTGTCCTTGATGGCAACTCACTCTGGTGACAGATCACAGTTCAGGCACTCTGAAAGAAGAAAAAGATATATATGCAGGTTCACTTTGACGAAGCCGCATATACACGTGGGTTGGACGTTCCCAAGGCACGTATGCGTATACATGCACTTTCATGCAAGGAAAATCATGTTCATGTGGAGAACTTATTTTTGGTCCGTGGTATTTAGTCCTTGGTATTTGAACCTATGGTTTTGGGCCATGGTATCTCATCATAAGTGTTGATCCCAAGTATTGGGTCTGTGGTATTGAATTGTTATGGTTTTTGGACCGTGGTATTGTGAAAGGCCTAAGGCTATAAAAGAGGAAGGAGATTATTTGGCAAGCGATCATCTGAATTATAGAATATCTAATAAAGTGCTATATCTGGAATACTGTGATTGGGTTATGGTGCAGATCTGGATCTAAATGAAGAAGGAACCTGAGCGTAAGGAGAAGGATAAGTTCTATTAATGGGTCAAAATCTTAAAGCTTGAATAGTGGTATCTCTGTATGATTTTTATCTGTGATATGTGGCGAACGCTTGATCTATAAATCTGATAATCTAGGTTAACTAATGTCTGAATGATTGAAAGAGTGAATTATCCTTTATAGATCTATACGCAGGTTCAGTGAAGCTAAGGCGCGTATACACACAGTTTCTGTAAGTGAAAGGAGCGAATACACTAGTTGGTCTTGACATAGAAGCGTATACACGCAGTTTACGCAAGTGAAAAAAGCGTATACGCAGGTTCGTCACGACACAGAAGCACATGCATGTAGGTTTATGAATAGTCAAGTAGCGTACATCTCTTGAATTATGTTTTAGCTGCTTCTGTTGTTTAGCTACACTGTTTTGCATTAATAATTGATGTGTGATTATTGTTACTGTGTTCTGGGTACAACAGTCGGAGAAGTGTTTATTTCATTCAGTACTAATTGGTGAAAAAGAGATTATTTGATGATTGATTGATATTCATCGATCTGGTATGAAAATTTATGAAACCTGGTCCCTGGAAGAAAAGAGAAGGTTGTAGCCTTCTACAGGTAGCAACTTGCATACTAGTATCTCAGCTAGTACAAGAACTAAGGGGGTTGTCGCTCCCTTCCAGGAGAAGCTGGAGAATGAGAGAGGGTTGTAGCTCTCTGTAGGTTGTAGCCTGCGTACTGGTAAAGGACTACACCAGTACAAAATCATTGTAAAAAGAAGTTTCTAATCGAAAAGATACAGACATATTGCAGCAGGTGGTTTTCACCCACATTGGGTTTCCACCTTACATCTTCTGTTCTTGTGTGTGATTGTCTTCTTCTCTATTTTTCTTTTCCTGGTTACTGTTTATATGATTCTGATGCACAGATTAATGTTCAACATCTGTAGAATATTTTAAATTATAAGTCTGTATGGTATACGTGGGTTTCCTTATTTGTAGTTTCATATATCTGCGGTTTTCTCTAACTGATGTAGCGTATATGTTATGGGTTTGAAAAATAAAATAATTGACCAGATAATACCGGTTCACCGCCCCTCTTAGTATTATTTCCAACAATTAAAACATCAAATAGCAACTAATGGGGCTAGGTATTGTGGATAGAATGTTGCAACTCCCAAGGCTACCAACTTTACTTATCAACCCAGGCTTCATACAATCTTGGAGGTGATTATGGTATATACAAAAGTAGAAGTGAAGGTATTTCCTATTGTCACTGCTCATCTGGCAAGAGACCCTGCGGGTTCCAAGCCAGAATTCTATGGGGTCAAAAGAAGCTTTATTTTGATGGAAGGAGAGAAACCCTAGTCTAGGGAGAGATATTCTACTACGAAAATGAAGAAAACAACATGCAAGCCTAACTCACATCAAACGCTAGCTAAAAAATTACACAAATATGCTAAGCAAAACAAGAAATTAACACTAACCTACTACTGCTATCCAAGTTGCAGAAGAAAAAGGCATGAAAACTAGGCTATGGGGTCAAAAAAAGAACTAGGCTAAGTTTGTGTATAAGCACAAGAAGCAGTCAAAGGTCAAAATGGTGAAAAGAGGATGTGGGGGAGAAAACATCCACAAGGATCATTGGATCAGGTGGGTGGAAGACAAGTGTATGGCTGAGATCAGGTAGCAAGAGAATACAAAGTTAGATGGGTGGACATGGTGGCCTAACAGTATGGACGGCTAGGATTAAATCACACATGGAGAAGAAAATGTGAAAAAATGGTATCAGGTGAAGTGATAGCCATCAAATCCAACAAGGCAGATTGACGGTGAAGGTTGGAGCATGAAAAGAAAACGTGCATAAAGGACAAGTGAGTTTGACTAGCAGTAAGAAGAATATCGCGCACCCTAAAAGCTGTAAATGGTTTTTGGGAATTTCACGTGATTAGCCTCCCTAACCGACACGTAGCATAGAGAAACCACCCATATCATGTGCCCTCAGCCTGATAATAGTTGGAAGGAAATCCACACAATATGGCATGAGGGCCGTTGGATCTAGCAAGGCAGATCTATAGCAGAGAGGTGACCATGCAGGTTGGTAAGCAGGTGTGCGACAACTGTTAGATATGACAAGGCAGATCAACAATGGGGATTTAACAAGTGAAAATTCAAATGTGAATAGGAATTCCGGTAGTGATTGGACAATTTGTATGTGTAAAGAGCGTTCGACGGTTAACAACCATTTGGACGTGGATGAAAAACTCCTATTGAGATTTTCATGCTGCAAAGAATGAACGGGGAATGAGAGTGAGGGTGATTGATGGGGTGAGAGAGTGAACAAGCTGATGACCATTAAAGGGGCGGAGTGACAATGGACTCAGTGGTTATGTTTAAATGACAAAGCTCCATGAAAACCAAAACCCTGTGTTTTTTGGGTTGCTGTAGGGTTTCTTCCTCACACCATAGTCCTAGAGGGAGGAGGTGATACTGAGACACCTATGAGCAACCTTGTGGATCTTTTTCTTTCCAACCTACTAATTAGATGAAAGCAAGAATGGAACAAACTGAAACACAACTACTCTGCCTCGCAATACTGTAATGAAACTGCAACTACTCAGCAAATGAATAGTAAACAAGAAACCACTTTAGTAAATGAACAATAAAGCCATGAATCTATGTTGATCCACTAGAATGAATATGCATCTACTAAACCAAGCAAACAATCAAAACATGCATCTATGCTACTGCTATAATGGAAATGAATTGCTTAAGAAAATGCATAGAAAGCATGAATCTATACTAATGTTGTAATGAGAATGCATCTAATTAAACAAATGAATAGAAATTAGGAAGCTAAGCTACTTAACAATACAAGAAAGAGGACATTTGGTTGCTAGGGTGGGGCCCTAATGCAAGAGCTTCATCCCTCTTAGTGAACTCAATGTTGGCTCAAATTGAAACTCATCTTCATTATCAAAGAACATTGTATTCCATCAAACTGTTACAAGTCAAAAGGTCTGAATACTTTTAACTGACTGACTCCCTAGCTGACTAACTTATGAATGGCTAACAAAACTAAGGTCCTAAGGCTCTTTATTTATACATCTGAATTCTCAATGACCTCCCTCAAAATTAGGGAGGTACAACTCCCAACTTAATGGTAACTTTTCCTTTCACTCTCACTAGCTTGACTACCTTCTAGTAGGGAGGTTGCCTGTACTTCCACTTGCTTGGTTGTCTTGTTGTACTCCTAAATTGGTTGTGTGTACTTTCAGCTGATGGAGGGATATTCAAATGGATAGGCAATAAATGAGGAGGATTTACCTCTTGTAATTCCCCTTTCTTGTCCCATACAAGTTTTTACCAAGGTATTTTACCATAGTTCCTTATTTTTACCTTTTATCCCTGCATTTCCCTTGCTTTTATCCTTTATTCCTGCATTACATGCACATTAGATCAAAAAGAAAAATATCCAACTCTAACTCAACTCATAAGCAAAATATAATCAAAATTATGCAATAAGTTGTGAGAATAGTTGCTTTGGCTAAGCTAGGAGGTGAATTAGGGCTAGTTAAAGCCCATATAATTACTCAATGATGAGACTCATTAGTGACAAACTTGTCGATAATGAGAAGACCAAGTTTCAACTTGGCTAGACTCGTTAAAAAGTAAAATAGTGATGGATTCACCTAAAGGGTGGAATTATACAACAAGCATATGTTATCCTCCTCAAGCTTGATAAAAATAAAGAGGTATTGGTCAACAATGACTGGGGAAAATGGGAAAAGGGGTAAATGACTTTTGGTATTAGGTCGCTCTTGAACATGACACTTTCACTTCAAGACCATGACTATTTCGGTTGGGTTATTAGCTCGATGGTTATCATACCGTTCGTCTATCATACCATTCATCACTTTATTTTGGGTCAATGCTACCAATTCATTTCATTGTCTCCGACATGTTCAACATAAGTCATTTAGTTAAAATTCATTCTTTTCAATACCATAAAGCTTGATTTTCATGACTGCCATTCCTAAATCTTGCGTCACTAGTCATGTTCTGTCTCCAAAATCATTACACTCATTTCATTTCGTTTATGTGGGATACATCAAGGCCCTCCTGCAATGAGTCGATTCTTGTTGACATTGGCTCATTATCCAAGAAGTTGAATTAGAAAAACCCTTCCAGTACCTTGAGACTTGCATACATCAATGGAAGGTGTCTTGGTTCTAGCGAGAGGTTGACACCACTAGCCTTCAACCGAAAGACTTTGTATGGTGTTCGACATCAAATCATCCATTCACACCATGTAGAATATACTGTAGTACCTTGAGGATAATTATCATTATTGGTGATTTCTCTCACGTCTATTAACGACTCACACCATTAGCTGGTATTCAGACGATGTCTTCCCATGTTTGAATTAAGATCACATATTCACATGTTTAGAGTCATACTTGAGCAAAGGACTGAACGAGATAGAATACCCTAGATCTAGTTTCATCCAACCAGATTGCGATTACAAGAAATGTACCAAATCATCTATAAAATGGCTTTACATTGATGGTCATTCCGATGATGGGTCTATATCTGTATATGACTGTCTATGTACTTGTAACGAAATTTTATATGGTGAGCATGGGTATGCCTTCCCTCAACAATTCATGAAAAAAATAAAAATATCATGATATTGTATTGTAATTGATGTAGGTCACCAACCACTTTGGAACCTCCCCATCACATTGTAAAGCATTTAACTCAAAATTATATTTTCAACTTCATGCTTTAGGGGCAATTGTTACAAATCCATTTGGGTACATCTCTCACATCATCTAGATCAGTGTTTTAGGGCTCATCAAACCCTAATTTTAGTTGTTACATGCCCTAAACAAGTCAACCTTTTGAATGCCTCCTTCCTAGATAATTTCATTGCCTAAACACATTCTAAAAGGACCTCTAGAGGGACCAACAAAGTTTGCCCATGCAAGGGTACGTTGCAGAGTAGTTGAGTCCATGCTAGGGTGCTATGCAGAGCACTTAGGCCCTATTTGACCTACACTGGGTGGGTTTGAGTGAAATTCACACGGGGTTTGTGGAATATTCTTATCTTCTGGATCCTTGTCGATGATTCCCACACTTATCATCTCCAATGAGCTCTAAAATGGATGAGGAATGAGTTAAGATACATCCTATCCTCTCATCCCTTCCTCCATGGAACTAATTCTATGTATGGAAGGCCATTTTGTACCTTAATTGATGACAAATGCTACCCCATCCTCTTATAAATTGACCACTCATCTAAGAGATCAAGGGGACGGACTTTGATCATTGTAAGGAGATAATGTTAGTTTGAGAATTGAGACCATTGTAAGTGTTGTTATGCTACTGGATTTTCATGCTTATTATGTGATGTGGATAGAAACAAATATGGAGGAGTGAACTCGAATCAAGCTTCATGGTTGTAATTCTTCCTTCTATTCAATAAAGTATTTGCACCTTTTTCCATATGCTTATCTTGATATGTGATGCTTATATGTGTGAATGTATTTGATTCCATTTACTTTTAATCAATAGATCTTTTGCTTTGATAGGTTCCTTATCTTCTGTTGATGTTTGTAAGTACTTCTCAAGCATGTTAAGTACGGGAAGGAGAAAAAGTATCGATACAAAGGATACAAGAGGAAAGTGAGAGTACAAGTAGGTGCTTTCATTCTCTTTGTCTTATCTATTGTTTATAGAGAAAGTTTAAAGTGATTTAAACTATTGTTCTAGATATAGCTACTATCTAAGGAATTTGTATTTATCCATAGATACCAAACTCTTCATTCTGATCTAGATCATCATCTTCCACATAATCATGGACCATTTCAGTGTTTTGCACTCCTTCAGTAGGGACAAGTGACACAATAACCGTGAGCATCTTCTTCTCAAATTTCATCCTTCACTTCTTTAGATTAATCATTGCATCAATGTTGAAGACCCAATCAATTCCTAGTAGCGCAGGGTAAGGATTTCTTTCATCCACTATTTCAATTAGCTCAAAGTCAGTCAATGTGTTTTCTCCTTCACTGTCAACTATTACTCTATACAAGCACCCCATACGAATGAGTTTTACTGATTGGCGATGTGTAGTTTTATGGCTGACCATTACAGCACATGTCTTCCCATTCTTTCCCATGTCTTCTTAGGTAGAACATTCGCATCAGAACCCAAATTCAAGATGACCTGGTCCATTTCATATTCTCCAATCTACATGGTCAACCTCATCTCATTCCCTATTTACTTCTTCTGCTTACCAGGTTTCCTCACAATGCATTTCTCTAAAGGAATCTTATTTTTTCTCATGCAATTGTTAAATATCTCCTAAATCCCTTCCACTACCTTCTTATCTTGCAACAACTTCATACAAGTTTTTAGAAAAGTGGTAATAACGAAGGATCCATGTCCTGCACTTCGATATTTCCAATTGGTTTTTCTTGACTCCCCGACGTAGAAGCCTAAACAAATCCCTTCTTAGCTTCCATGAAAGTTTCTTTAGCTTGGTTGAGGTTGTTGCATCTTTTCTCCTGCATCTTAGCAATCGACACTGGGAAATCTTCTATCACATGACCAAACTATCTCCAATATAGAAAATATGGATATGTTGGGTTCTGATTGTTGCACGCAAAATGTATATCTTCATGACAGTTATAACAAATAACTCGTTTACAACCTATGCCAGCCCCTTCTCCTCTTCCTCTCCCACGACCTTGGAACCCTCAGGGATTGTACCTGCATCATGATCTTAACATTGATTTTCTTCCTGCATTCGATAGGTACGGGTCCTTTCCATTATCAGTTCATAACTATAATAGTTTTAGTCATCGTGTCCAACCAATTTATAGAAGGTACAAAATAATTGTTCGCACGTTTGTACAAAATTTTGCAAAAGGTGACAATTATCTGTCATGTTCTTTCCACCCATTTGATAGATAGTGCATGATAATGGTATGCTTGTGCTCGACCCCACCATATTTTCATGTTTTAGAGGAACAAGACCTCCTCCAATAATGTAGTTCTAATAAACAAAGAAATTATCCTTATCATGTCCCTTTTCCTTGAATTTTATACACCAGACTTCAGCACACACCACTGGCTAAGCTTGCTTTCCTATTTTAAAGTTTTGTAACTCCATGTGAAAACTTGCCAGTTACGACTGAATCTATTGTACTCCAACATTCGTATCCTATATTAGCAAGGCTTCCAACCTCTAGGTGATCTCCACAACATTTTCTTACATTCCCATCTCCTGTTGCAATAATGGTAATCTTAGGTTAGGAAATAACAAAGTAATGTACCATTCTCTGTGTTGATCATCTATGATGTTCATATTATCCTACCACTTTAGGAATTTTATACTTGGATCAAAATCCCATGAGCATTCCTTTACCCTTTCTTGTATCTCCTTAAACTCTGTGATAGGCTACACCTGAGACTTAGGTTTCTTAAAGTCACTATTCAATGCTTGCTTAGTCTATGCCAACGTCACACCAAGTCTGTCCTAACAAAACTTGATATACAAAGTCAGTTCCCTATCATACAGTGTTGTAACTAGCTGTGATTTCTTTAGATTATTATCAGCAATATGTAGCGTTGTCCACACAACTTTTGCAACAAATAAAAAATTCTTGGGGTATTCACTCCCTACCCCTTTGAACATGGACATCTTCATTGCATTTTCCATGTTCAATGGTTCAGGTGAAGGTGGAGATGGAGGCGGAGGTGGAGTGGATGGATGAGGTATACTTAGGATATCCTGACTTACTAACTGCAGTGCACTTCTTGGTGTATTCATAATAGTTCCTTTGTCATCACTTGAAGAGGATCCCAATAGAGGACTATATTCAAATCTCGATTATTTGTTCCTTCTGAAGGGTTTTCCACTTCACATAGCCCCAAACATCAAGGTAATGACATAACCCATTTTTCACACAACAACATTTTAATCCATGTTTTTCGATATGTTAAGTACTTACCTTGTAGTCCCTTGAAGAGCATACACTCTTCTTCGTTATAGTTGATATTCGTATCAATCATGAGCTCAATGATGAATCCTCCTACGTATCGATCAATCTAGTGATTAGTAGCCTGTGCGATGTTATTTTCTGAAGCTTCTAGGCATCGTACCAGCTCTGGAGTCGACACAATAGGACTGTCAATTCTCCACATACCATAAGTGTCTACTAATTTAGATAGCCACTCATGAAATTCACAGAGGAAGAAACAAAAGAAGGTTATGGTTTTGTCTATGTATAGGTATCTATTCAACCACTATTCCTTAGACAGCTACGGGTTTCTATTCTCTTGAGCTATGAACACGTAAACCTTTGGAAAGATCCACTTTTTCATTTCTTTCTTTGTAGGGAACCACTTATTCGACATCATACATTCGTCAGATAGATCCCAGTCCCCGCAACAGAACAATTCGTTGGCCTGATGGAGCCTAGCCTAGGCTCAATTTTACCTGTGTTAACCAATAAAACCCTAATTGCTGGCCCTTTCTAGAACAACCTCCATAGCATAGGCTTCAGTCTCACCCGAGGCAGTATCGGGGGATGTTAGAACCAGGTTTCTGCATCCAAAGGCCTGTGTGATGGTTTATAGATATGCTTGTAGCTTATATCATCATTCATGCATATCTAATTCTTTCAAAATATAACTACTACAAATCTATCTAATGACCTCCTGATTTTGGTAAAGCTACGTATTTATACTTATCATACTTAAATATTACAAATCTACCATTTTCATGCAATAAATAAGAATTAATTTATATTAAATAGATTAAAGAGAGAAGATACATAAAATTTGGAGAATTAAATAAAAGGACACAGATGCTTCAGTTTTGTCTCAAATAGTCTTTATTAGATAGACACATTTAGATACCAACTTCTTATCCCTACACACTCAGCTGTATGTAGGTTTTAACGCCGTACAAAAATTATTTGCATAGGAATTCTAAATCACAAGAAAAATAAAAAATACGAGAGCATAACACATAAAACACGTATACACAGAGATTTCCCACTGGATCCCAAAACCGGGACTACCAGCTTGATTTTTCATTATGTTCCTTTTCAATGTTCCAATACTTATTTATACATGCCGAAGCATCCAATACCATGGACCGAAAACCATCGCGTCCAAAACCATGGACCGAAAACCATCGCGTCCAAAAAACATGTGCGAAAATCATGCACAAAACCATAGGTGGGTCCGCCCAACCTAACATAGGGTCCAGAACCGAAATTTTCTGTGGCGCTGCCACAGACCCCATAAAGTGGGGTTATGGGTACCCCTCAAACCCCCTGTTAACTACGTGGAAAGAGTATAACACAACCCAACATTGTAGGGGCCCGTCCACTCAGCCTACGGACTTACCAAGTCTCTATGCCCTCAGCAGTAGCAAACTTCCCCTTTGGTCTAGGTACATGAAAAAACCTCCCCACCTTAGCACCTTTCCCTTACAATTATTCTTTTGTAATTTATTGGTTGTTAGACTCACTATGACTCATCTATTTATAGCATTTTCTTTACAATAGCATGGTCCAAAGAGAATGGGTGGATCTCAAAAAAGGTCTATCACCTACCCAACTAAGGGACTAAATTCCCTTTAACCTCTAAGAACTTCATGATCTACTTCAACATTTCACAAAGAATCTATATTCATTACAAAAACAACTACAAAAATTGACTCAAAAATTAACAAAATTGACACCAGGGACACCATATCAACCAAACTACATTAGGTCATGCACTGCTTGTGCCATCACCAAGCCAACCATCAAGAAGTTGGGTTTGTAAAATCCCCTTCCTACTCCCATTCAACCTTGGGAATCCATCTTCATGGATTAGCTATCTCGCCTCCCTTCTATCAAGAATGGAAATGGCTATGTATTTTTCATCGTGGAAATTTTTTCTAAGATGGATATATTGTCATCTTGCAAGAGAGTGTCCTAGTAGAGGACACTACCAAAATATTCTTTAAATGAATAAAAAACCATTAAATAATATCAATATAGTAGGTTCCTTAGCACATTTTAATCAAGCCTCTTAACATCCTTGGATACGAAGCTCACAAATTTGACTACATTCCATCCCCAAACTCATGTCTTGATAGAGGCCATCAATATGCTAATAGTGGACATACTACGCATGTACAACTGTAAGCATCCACAATCCTACGGTGAGAGCCTTAGTTCTGTAGAGAATTGTTGCAACCAACTCACAAAATGGAAGAAAAGATAGATCAATGACTTCAAAGTTAGCATCTTCGAGGGGGAAACCTCCTTTGCATTACACAAATGAATAATTATTTTATAATGCAAATGAAAAAACCTCCTTTCTATATATAGGAGTCTAGGGGGTCACAATATAATGAGAGTCGACATAAAAATAATAATTTGAGGGCACAACAATAACAATAGTGGGCTTCTCTAGGGAATAATAATTACAATATGGGGACAACATGGGCACAACAATAAAAATAAGGGCTACAATGAAAATAATAGTGGGTGATTATAGTAGTATTATAGGGACCTAACATGCCCATATCCTTCAAAAAAGTGTTGTCCTTGACTCTTGAGTTGTTATGGATTCTCATGTATAAAATTATCATCCTTCCATGTGGAATCTTTAGTAGGTAAGTTCTTCCACTTCATGAGATACTTGGAAATTGATTGATTTCGTAGCTATCAAGTTTTCGTTTATGTGAGTGCTTAAGGATCCAATATGATATTTACTTCCTCGTCAAGTTCTGGCAATATTGTATTAACTTGGAGTTTGTCACCAATAATATTCCTTAAGCATGAACCATGGAAAATTGCATATAGTCGAGAAGATGCAGGAAGCTCCAATTTGTATGCCCTATTACCAATCTTTTGCAACAACTTGTATGGAGCATAATATTTTGGTGATAATTTATCATCCTTCTTAGCTTTCTTAATGGACATTTATTTGTATGGTTGTTGTCATAGAAATACCTAGTCACCTATATAAAAAATTCTTTCACTACAATGTTGATATGCATG
Source organism: Pinus taeda (assembly GCA_000404065.3). Classification (NCBI taxonomy): domain Eukaryota; kingdom Viridiplantae; phylum Streptophyta; class Pinopsida; order Pinales; family Pinaceae; genus Pinus; species Pinus taeda. The sequence goes on from APFE031209394.1 coordinate 14,932, forward strand.
CCGTTTCATTCTATTCTGAGCCAAAGTGAGGTTATCATTTAAGCGTTGTATAACATGTTGTTGATGCTCGACGTGATTTTCCACTCCTTGGACCTTAAAAGTTTCTCTTAGAGATGATGTGATGAATGGTGCACAATCTCCATAAATTTCTATAAATGGGGTCATTTGTGCTAGAGTACAGAAGGAAGTGTTATACCACCATTCTGGCAGAGGCAACCACTTGACCGATTGTGTATGTTTATCAGATACAAAGTAATAAATATATTATCCCAAACATTTGTCCACTATCTCAGTTTTCCCATCAGATTGAGGATAATAAGATGAGCTATGAACTAGCAAAGTACCCAGACAAGAAAATAATTCCACCCAAAAATTTCCAGTTAAAATGGGATCTCTGTCACTTACAATAATATTTGGGTTTCCATGTAGTTTTTGTATTGTTTCCATAAATCAGTAGCAACTATATTGGCTTTAAATGGATGAGATAATGCATAAAAGTGTGCATAATTGTTAAGTTTATAAACTATCACCACAATCACACTCTTTCCTTTATACTTGGGTAAACCTTTTATCAAATCCATTGAAACCTCCTCCCAACAATAACTTGGAATGGATGAAGGTTGTGAATGACCTAGGTCTTAATTGTTTCAACTTTATTTTGTTTGAAAACCAAATATTCTGCCACAAATTTTTGAATATCAGATTTAAGGCCATCCCAAAATATTTATTCTTAACCATGTGGTATGTTTTTAAAAATCTTGAGTGCCCTCCTAACTGAGAGGTGCACAATTTGAGAAAAATATTTTGTTTGAGTTGAGAATTCTTACAGAGGTATAAGCAATCTTTGTACCATAACAAATCATTTTTCCAGCTAAATATGTCAGATGTATTGGGATCTTGCTACAACTTTTGAATGAGTTCCCACAATTATCCGTCATTCTTCCATTCATCCATTGCTTGATTTATCCAATCTGGGTGGATAATAGAAATGGCATAAATAAATTCTTCCACATCCTTAACCTTTCTTGAGGGTGCATCTGCAAAAACATTTTTCTTCCCTTTTTTGTAGATGATTTCAAATTCATAACCCAAAATCTTAGTGACCCATTTTTGCTACTTTTCTAAAGATAATATTTTTTCTAAAAAGTATTTAACACTATCATGATCCATTTTTACCTTGAAGTGTCTTGCCATTAGGCAAGGTCCCCATTTATTAAGTACATGTAGTATTGCCAACATTTCCTTCTCATAAATAGCTTTGTGTAAATAATCTATTTTGAATGCACGACTTTCAAAAGAAATGGGTCTTCCTTATTGCATTAAAACAAAACTAATTCCATTTCCTAAGGCATCACATTCCACAATAAAGGTCTTTGTGAAGTCTAGTTTAGCTAATACCAGTGCTTGATAGATTGCCTCTTTAAGATGTTCAAAGGCCTTCGTTGCTTCTCTAGTCCAAGAAAATGCATCTTTCTTCAGTGGTGTTGTTAGAGGTGTTTTTATTCTCCTATAATTCTTAACAAACATGAGATATTACCCAACCATCGAAACCCGCATAGATGTTTTATGGATGTCGTAATTTTCCATTCCTTAATGGCTTTAATTTTGATAGGTTCTACCTTAACACCTTCATGACATACAATATGTCCCAGATATTCCACCTCATGTACTTGAAAGAAACATTTGGAAGTTTTTCTTATAATTGTTTCTCCAATATTTTGAGCACCCTATCAAGATGTTGAACATGATCCTTCCAAGACTTGTTGTAGATTAGTATATCATCAAAAAATATGAACACAAATTTTCGAAGAAAGGTCTTGAAAATAAAATTCATCAAACCATGAAATGCATAAGCTGTATTGGTAAGGAAAAAAACCATGGCCAACAATTGATAATTACCCTCATGAGTTCTAAATGTTTTTCTTTAGTCTTCATTTTTGTTTGACGATATCCTAAATGAAGATCCAACTTGGTGAAGTAAAATGCTCCATGTAATTCATCTAATAATTCATCAGTGATAGGAATAGGAAATTTATCTTTTATAGTGAGCTAGTTGAGCTCCCTATAATTTGGAAACACGTGCCATGATCCATCCTTCTTGTATGTCAATAATATTGGAGCAGAGAAATAACCTTGACTAGGTTGAATTATACTACCCTTTAGCCTTTCTATGACCATACATTCAATTTCACTCCTTTGGGCATAGGGATATCTGTATGGTCTAATATTTGGAGGATCATTTCCTTGAATCAAATGAATCACATGGTCATGATCACAAATAGGTGGGAGGTGTTTGGGAGTCTCAAATATCTTGGAATTTTTATTCAAGACCTTTTGGAGATCTGGAGAACTAGACGATTTCAATGTGGGAACCTCTAGTGAACATAATTATGAGATTATGCTTCATTGCTCTATCTTTAGAATATTTTTTATCCTATTATAGCTAATTATATTTCCTGATTTCCCTACGATACCCCTTAATTCCACCTCTTTTCCTTCCCAAAAAAAAAATTCAAGGAAATTTCTTGAAAATTAAGATCTATTATACCCAAATATTGTATCCATTGGACTCCTAGTACAACATCAGCACCACCCATTGGAATGGAAAGCATTAGACTATTCAATACATATTCTCCCATGGATAGCTTGATATTATGGCACTTTCCAAAGCAATATATGGTTCCCCCATTTGCAAGCATCACTTGACACTTTGGTGTTGGATATAGGAAGTAATTAAATTCCTTGGTTACCTTACAATGAATAAAATTATGGGTACTACCTGAATAATTCAACACCATTACCTTTTTATTCTTGATACCCCTCTATCTTGAGAGTTTGAGGAGTGGTAATTCCTGCCAATGAATTACAAGATATGGTCAGATTGATTTATTCTTTCTCTAGGGTTGGTTCCTAGCTTATATCCTCTTATTTTCATGTTTCTTGTTCTTTTTCTCCCGTCTCTTCACAATTTGTGTAAAATAATTTTTTCTCAAAGAACTTATTACCTTTAGTGTATTTTCTATCAGAACTATAGAAAATATTTTTTTCTCTTTTCTCTTCCAATTGTTGTGGTGTCAACCTTGTAGGCTATCGAAGGCTAGGGGAAGGAACACTTCCATCTTTATAGTTGTGAATGGTATGCTTCCTTGTTGACATCTATGTTAGCATCCATGACATCCATATTAGCTTGAATTCCATTATTTAAACCATCCATCTTAGCTTAAGTTACTTTTTGTGAGATCAAATCTTGTTGCACTTGGTCTCGTCATTTTGATATATCATGTTGCATTTCTTCCTCTTCTTCATGTGTCATAGTAGATATTTTTGGTTTGTTAATAGGTATTTCCATTTTATTTCTTTGGTTCATCAATTAATGATAATTGTGCTTCACAACGCTCTTTGAGTAAATTCAGACTACTTTCTTAAACAAAACTTATGCAAATTTTAAATAACTACACACCGTTTTTTTCGCTTTCTAGGATCTCGATATTGAATCTGATGTATCTATTCAATTTCAGAACTCCAAGGTATGGAAATTTGTCTTGTGTTATCCCTTTGACTCTTATTTACAACCCCACAAGTATTATTATGATTGGATTCTCCAAGAAATAATGATGCCCAATCTCCTATGATGACCTAGTTATAGACTAGTTCATTAGAGAAAACTTGTAAGAAGTGTCTCATGTCAACGTTTCAACCTTCAACCCTTTAAATGATGCCAACTAAACTAAATTCCATCCTATTTCTTTCACATCTTATGAAATTTAAGTCCAATGCTCAGAGAGAATGTTATGACGATTTTCCCAAGGTCACCTATTTGTTATGGAATTCTAAACCTTGGAACAACCCTAACTTCCTCGACTTGCATCTCCACAAATATAGTGCAAAAATCTCTGAAATTTAGTCATGAAGATCACCACAATTGTTTCTCAAATGGGTTATCTATTCATCTTTTCAAGCTTTATATAAATCGATTTATAGAGAAACTTCTACGATGACACATTTGAAGTACTAAAACCCTCAAATCTAAAACTATGATACCAAATGTTACCCAACTAGCTCATAAAATAGAAGAAAAGATAAATAAACAACTTAAAAATTAGCCTCTTCGAGTAGAAAAACTACTTTACATTAGACAAATGAATAATTATTTTATAATTCAAATGAAAAAACCTCCTTTCTATATATAGGAGTCTAAGGGGTCACTATATAATGAGAGTTGACATAACAATAATAATGTGAGGGAACAACAATAACAATAATCAACTTGGAATACCCTAGTATTATAGGGACATAAGAATCATAATTATTATAGATCTCTCTATAGATTGAATGGCCACAATCCATTTTAAGTGGGTTTGGGATTTCAACCATTGTGTCTGATTGATGTTTCCATGCCTCATGCGACTACACATAAGGAATTTTCACATGTAGAGTCTAAGGTTGATAAAGAAACAAAGTTTTTTTAACACATCCAACATATCCACCAACAAGTGCACAACATCTTGGATAACTCCAATGTCAATTACAAGAAATAACATGACCAACATCGGGTGCCTCATAAGTTTTAGGAGGGTGATAAAGTTTGGTTGCATTTGCAGAAAGAACACTTTAATAGAGCCCATCAGAAACTATGACCACTCTGATATGGGCCTTAAAAAATCACTGAGGTTGTGCGAGATAATTCTTTCGAGCTTAGGATTTCCTTGTTCCCTTTCCTACACCCATTGTTTAATGTGGACCACCTTAGCCATACTTTCTATCAATGTTGGATACATTAGACATTATAAAACAACTAACACCAACAGTGCTCAACCCATACTACATGGAACAAGCTACAATTGATTGGTTCATGGAAAACCAGATCGTGAACACTCACCAACAGAAGATCAAACTATATCGAGTTGTCAAATTTGGGTAGCTCTTGAACCAAGGCAAGTGGCTCACATAGGACCAAGCTCAACAGAAGCTTCCCCATCTCATGGAGGAACTCAACACAAAGGGAAAAATTTCTGCCTATGACCAGAGGACTAATCTAGGCGTATATTGGTGGCCAACCACCTATTCCACTTGGAACACCAGCATTGTTTCTTTTAGTTTCCTTAATTGTAGCATAGTTTACTAATTTTTGCAATTTTTTAGGTCCTGGACTTATGGGTCCTTTTGGAGGCCCTAAATGATGTTTTTTTGGAAAATGGGAAAAATCAAAGCTTCTTTTAATGGTTTGGAGTTGAAGGTTGTAGGCCTTAGATATATTATTCTAACGAGGTATCATACGTGTCAAACATAGATAATATGCCAAAATTACGACCTTGAGAAGCTGAGGTACCAATTTGACCCAATGGGGCCCACCAAATTTTAGCACTTCATCTCCTAGGGTAAGGTTTTTGGATGTTTAGAGTTTTCAACTGTTTCTAAATAATAAATAGTACTTTGGGCCTCATTGCAACATAGTTCAGAAGGAATTTATTCACACATATCTTCTCAAAGAGAAGTTACCATCACTTGAGCTAGTTTGTTTCCATTATGCATGTAAACAATTTTTAGTACTTTGTTATTAATGAATTGAAATTTTATTTTCATTATAGGTGTGTGTTTATATGTATATGTGTGTTTCATTTCATTCCTTCATAAATATGTATCAATGCAAATGATATGGGAAATAAAATGTGAGTAAAGTGAGCTTCCTTCCCATCCAAGTAATTGTTAAGTGGTTAAGTCCAAATGTTGGAGCTTGTCGAATTCTCCTTCCCAAAAATTCTCCTAAGGCTCCTAGGATAAATATTACCATGAGGGAAAAAATGTAATTAGAGAGGAATTTTATGTTGAGTGGAAAGATGAGATTAGCCCGAAATAAATGATAATTTTAGTAAAAATATAAGCATAAGAACATAAGTAAAGAAAGACCTTATTATGAAGTAAAAAGAAGGAAAAAAATAAGATTTTTTTCCTATCTTTAAAAACAAAAATGCATAGGAAAAATGTTGGCACACCTTAAAAGGAGTACATTGCTAAAAATATTACGATAAGAGAATTAATAAATACCACTGAGTGGAAAGAATTTTGAAAATAGTGGTTGTGTTAAAACCAAGAGGGATGTAAAGAGCTTGAGCTTGGGAGGAGTTGTTGGGAATGCAACACATTGGTTAGGAGGAATGTGCCTTTACCTGTATCATTCCCAACTAAATTCTTGCTATTCAAATAATTCATAAGGTATGTTTAATAATATACCTAACACTATTTTGAAGTGGTGTATCGTAGGAAATTTTATCACATTTGGTCAATAGGCCTATGAACTAGATCCATCAGCATCTATGAACAACTTGTCATCATCCCTATAGAAAACCCTAAACATGAATCTCCAAAATCCTTGCATTTCTAACCTTAGCTACTTCATTTCAGTGTTATTAAGGCCCAACACACTATGGCCCTTTAGGGACCCTCTTTCAGTAACAAGTTTCTCTGTTCTGCACCTTCTATGATTAGAGTAGGTTGTCCCTTGTTGGGGGTGCGCTGATTCTAGAAATCCAGGAAAACTAAAAGGAATCTTGAAGCTTCCTCTTCTAGAAGCTTCAAGGAGTTGTTACAACAATTTACCTTAGATAATAATTTTGAATCCTATCTCATCCTACCTTAGATATTTCACCTCTTATCCCTTGAGCGCAGCATCCCATCAAGAGTTGATCTCAAGCCTATATTGGTAAGTGAATAAGAATTCCTAAATTACCATCCTCTCCTCTATATTTACCGCCATCCACAATCTAGAGGTTGGATTTTTGAGACCAGTCATGCCTTTATGCTTCTACTTTAATCATAAGAGAGTTATCATTCCCATTCATTAGAGTGAATTTGAGGTGTATAATGTGGCAAGGAAGGACATGTCAACTTTTGGATATCTCTACAAGATCAGATTCCACTTTTGGTTTTAAAATCTCTCCTTTAATATTAATACAAAGAGTATACCATTTTCCAATATGTGTTATGTTAGGTTTACATTCATATGTTTCAATGCTATGTTGATCCATTGAATAGAGTGATTGGATAATGCTGGATCTATGGCTTGTGTTGATTGTTTGTTTAGGTTCTAATTCTAACAATAATAGCCACGATTACAACTTACGAGCCAAGAGGAGAGAATATCGTGTGACAGATCACAAGTAAGCATCTTTCCATTTTCCAATTTATGTAAGGATAACTTTATAGTATTTTATTTCTATTGTTCTAGAGCAGACCACTATGTCTAGGGAGCATAACTTTGTTAGTAGTCATCAGTTACATATAACAGATTGGTGACTCCACTGGGGAGTGATTCATTTTCGTAGTGGTTTCCTTGACTTTATCCCTTGATAAACCTCTTGATCAGGCCTCAAGTGCCTCACTCAATTTGAATTAACCCTAAGAAGAATTTTCATTCAGCTACATTTAATTTATGTGTCAAAAACTCCCTTTTCCTTGGTAAGTGCACCTCCTAGTTTGCTAAACAACATTACAGAGCACCCTATCCTTATTTTTACCTATGTTGTAGAGCAGTGGTAGCCTACTTGCAAGTACAATGACCCCTATTTCATGAAAAAAAATCCTTTCTATTATTTTCTCTATGATTAGGTTTGTTCCATTTTGTTCTCTGTATGTCCTTGACTGTGTCTTGGTCCCTTTGAAGCCAATACAACACTTGATTTTCTGTGAAATTGAGTCAATTTTCCTTTGGTCATTATTCATGGGTTTGCTTCAGTTTCTTAGCAAATTTTTAGTGTTTTTAACGATTCAAGGGGGGGGGGGGGGGGGACTTTCTTGCAAAATATGAAAGAAAAAACACTTGAAAATTATTAGGAAACTAAAGCAAACTTATGAATAATGACAAAAGGAAAATTCACTCAATTTCACACAAGATCAAGTGTTGTATTAGATTTTGAGGGACCAAAACACACTTACGAACACATGGAGGGCCAATTGAAACCAAGTTAATCAGAAAGAAAAGCATGAAGAGGAATTTTTTTTCTTGAAACTTGGGTCAATGCAGGTGCAGATGGGCTACTAGTGCTCTGGATTGTAGGTACAAACAAGGTCATGGTGCTCTACAACACTCTCTCTGCAAACTAGGGTATGCAATCATAAAAGAGAAGCTAGTTTCTGAAACAAAAATCAAATGAAACTCAATGAAAGGTCTTCCTATGGTCAATTCAAACTGAGTGAGACACTAGAGGTATATTAAAGAGGTGTAACAAGGGAAAAAGTGAAGGAAACCACCAAGGGAATGAATCGATCCCCAGTGTAGTCACCAATTTTTTATACAGAATCTATGACTATGGACATAAGTATCTTCACTGGACTTAGTGGCCTAGTCTAGAAAAATAGAAAACAACGACTGTAAATTTTTCCATAGAAAAATTGGAGAATGGAAAGATGATATCTTGTGATCTATTGTAAGATATTCTCTCCCTTTGGCTTGTTAGCTCTAACCATAGCTCTGATTTCTATAACTAGAATCCGAACAAACAAAAAACAAAAGCCAAAGATCTATGACATATATGTAAGATTATCCAATCATTTAATTCAATTGATTAGTATAACATTGAAACACATGTAAATAATCATAACATAACATGTGTCGGAGAAAAATATACTATTTTTATTAATATGAAAGGGATATATTTTACAACCAAAAGTGGAAGTTGATGTTGTAGAGATCCTGCGAAGTTGACTTGTCTCTCCTTGCCACAATGTGCACTTGAAAGCCACCCTAATGCATGGGAATGATAACTCTCTTATGATCAGAGCAACAACATTGATCCAGGTGTATCTTGGTGACCACATTCCAAGTCCACCTAGACCCCCACCATTGTTTCTCTCAGCATTTTCAGTTTCCTTAATGGTAGCACAACTTACTATTTTTAGCATATTTTCGGGTCCTAAACTTCCGGAGCCGTTTCGAGGCCCTAAACGACATTTCTTGGGAAATATGGGGGCAACATGGGTCCATGGACTGACGTTTCCCTTCGTAAAGTGGTAGTGCTCGGATATATCTTTCTAACGAGCTACTGTGCGCGTCAAACAGAGATTGTATGCCAAAGTTACGACTCTGGTAAGTTGATGTACCAATTTACCCAAACGGGGCCCACAGTTTAGCGTTTCATCTTCTAAGGTTAGGTTTTGGAATGTTAAGGGTTTTCCATTGTTTCTAAAAAATAAATAGGCCTTCGAGCCTCATTGTAACATAGTTCAGAGGCATGTAGCCACCACATCTCTTCTCAGAGATAAGCTACCATCGCCCTAGCTGGTTTATTTCCATTACTGTTTGTAAGCATATTTCAGTGTTTTACATTAATAAAATGAAGTATTATTTTTGCTGCATATCTATGTTTATGGTTATCTGTATAATTTGTTGTGTTCCTATTTAAGTCTCTATCAGTGGTATTAGAGCGGTCTGCTTTTTCTCTATTTTTCTTTGCATGTCCCCAACAAGGTCTGGATATAAGGAGTTAGGGCTTGAACTGGTCGAACCTTTGCAAGACTAGCCTCGCAAATCCCGATGGCATCCCATGGCAGATGAGAAGAAAGATGAGGGGGCTGGAGATGCTATCAAAATATTGCTCGAAGAAGCCCTTGAGCGACAATGGAACGCGATGATGGACAACTTTGCTTAGATCCTTCAGCGGCTACCCAAAAGTGACGCATCGGCTTCCAGCAACTACTCTGGAAATGCCACGCCATTTAAGGTACAAGTTTATTTTGAAATCCCCATATTCAAGGGTTAGATAGATGTAGATGTCATAGATAAATGGTTAAATCTACTAAAGGATTATTTTTCTGTTCATGAATTTTCGAGTGAGGAAAAGATTATTTCCGCTCTTCTCAAAGCAGCCCCCCATGTCAAGGACTGGTGGGAAACCTACTGCGAGTAGAAGGATGAAAGTACTGGCTCAGTATTTTCAGCTGCACTCACTTGGAATTCATTCTGAGATGCCATCAAGGAGCAATAATACCCTCTCGGAAGCTATGAGGATGAATACATAAAGTGGACCACGCTGCGGCAAGGAAGGGACCAAGACGTGCCAAAGTTCACCAATTTTTTCCATACCCTTTGTACAAAGTTCGGTATCAAGGATCCGGAGAAGCATTTGATACTCAAATACCGTGGATACCTGCACAAGTACATCCAGGAAGAAATAGAATCCTTGAATATCTCCTCGCTCGGCACAGCATGCCGATATGTCATCAAGGTCGAACAGAAGGTTAAAGAAAAGAAGCGAGACGTTAGAGCTATGAATCCAAAGCAAGGGAAGGGTGCCCCTAAACCACAGAGCAAAGGACAAAGCCAACACGGAGCAACCCAAGACAACCCACCAAAGCTACAAGTAAAGAACAATGCCACCAAGCCGAAAAAGGATGCGTGAAAATGGTGTGGGTTCCAGAAGAGCTCCACTCACAACACGAGTGTCAGGCCAAGCAGTCATTGGTGGCTGAGCTAAAGGTTTCAAAATCAGATGCATGTTCCAACTCTGAGTCAGAACCCGACAAGGGGAATGACAAAGGGAAGCAGATCATTGATGCGGATCAAAACGCCACTGTTGCTACTGCCAAGATCCAAAAAAATGAACTCGAAGATCCAGAGGAGGAGGAGCGTCTCTTCCACTCCCAGATGTGGGTAAAGGATTCCTCGCTACAGTTCATTGTAGATAGCGGGAGCAAAAACAACCTAATTTCGGTAGAGGTCATGAAGCGGTTGGGCTTACTGACCACAACACATCCACAACCGTACACCATCGAGTGGTTTCACCAAGGACGGGCTCTTCGCTTGAGCCAGCTGTGTTCCATACAACATCAAGCCCTTCACGGATGAGGTATTGTGTGACATTGCACCCCTTGAAGTTTGTGATGTATTATTAGGAAAACCATACTTGTGGAAGTTACAAGCTATGTATGAATCAAGGCCCCGTGCTATTATTATTACATTGGGAAATAAGTTGTACAAGATACCAGAGGTAGCACTCCCTACCGCCATCTCTTTGATTACTGCAAAACAACACAGTAAGCTCATTTCCAAAATCAGGAAATTTGTTTTCCTGATGATACGCCCTCAAGGAAAGAAGAAGACAATGGCCACGGCCTCTAGACAGGGCCCCTCCACACGACAACTACAGATGGACAAGGTCGTGGAGGAGTATGGGCACATCTTCGCCTCCTCCGTAGGGGTTCCTTTGCACTGCCAGGTTAAGCACTCCATCAATCTAAACCCAGGTGTGCCACTACCCAATGGACCAATTTATCGGTGCTCCATTCTGGAGAACAATGAAATCAAGAGGCAGATTCAGGAGCTCCTACAGAAAGGTCACATCCATCCAAGTTCATCACCTTGTGGGAGCCTGATCGTGTTCGTACAGAAGAAGGATGGGACTTGGAGACCCTGTATTGACTATCGGGCACTCAACAAGATCATTGTCCATAATAGGTACCCGATACCATGGATTGATGACCTCTTGGATCAACTAAAGGGGGCGAAATATTTCAGCAAGATCGATCTAAAGTCAGGATATCACTAGGTACTAATCAAACCCTTTGATGTGTGGAAGACTGCCTTCAAAGCCAAGGAGGGCCTTTTCGAATGGTTTGTTATGCCTTTCGGATTGACAAATCCTCCTGCAACCTTCATGAGGCTAATGGATGACATCTTGCGGCCATTCATAACCTCATTTGTAGTGGTATACTTGGAAGACATTTTGATCTTCAGCCAGAGTTGGGAAGAGCACCTCCACCACATCTGATAGGTTCTCCAAACATTGCGGCAACACAAGCTATGTGCCAATTTGGAGAAATGCACTTTGTGCATGAACCAGGTTCAGTATCTCGGATACATTATTGATGAATAGGGGGTGCATGTGGATCCAGCCAAGATCTAAGTCATTTAGGATTGACCATCTCCAACCACTCTGACAAAGCTCCGCAACCTTCTAAGTCTTCCCAACTTCTATCGCAGGTTCGTGTTGGGGTTTTCTCATATCACTTGGCCCTTGAGTCAATTCAACAAGGGAGGAGTGAAAGAAAAATTCTTTTGGTCTGAATCTCAACAGAAGGCATTCACAAAGTTGAAAGATTGCCTTAGCACGACACCAGTTCTCACATTATCAAATTTGCAACAACCATTTGAGGTTGAGACAGGTGCCTCTAACTTTGCTATTAGGGAAGTCCTTACTCAACATGGGCATTCAGTGGCATATCATTGTGAATTACTTTCAGACACAGTTTGGAAGTATCCCACTTATGATAAAGAGATTTATTCCATTGTGAAGGCTTGCCAACAATGGAAGCATTACATTTTGGGGAAGGAAATGGTCATCCACACAGACCAAC
>APFE031209394.1:33035-43316 GCA_000404065.3 Pinus taeda
GGGGCTTTCCAGGGGGGGTTTCCAGGGGGGGTGATAGGCACCCTACATGGGGTTCATGCAGTGCCACAAGAAATTTTTTTTGGACCCTATATTAGGTGGTTGGACCTACCTATGGTTTTATGCATGGATTTTGCACATGGTTTTGGGCATGATGGTGTATCTCCCATGGTGTTTTGTAGATCTGGTCAAGGGAACTATGGTTATGTTCTAATCCAAGGTTAATGAATTGGGGTTTATGGATGATTCGAAATGTATATATATGTATTGTAACATTGAAAGGAATATAATAAAAAATAAATCTCGTAGTCCTGGTTTTGGGATCTAGGGGAAATGTTTGTGTATTTGTTTTATGTTTCTCCCCATTGTATAGTTTCTATTTTTAAGAATTTATTTGCAGGTAATTTCTCTACACAGTTAAAGCCTACATTAGGCATTAGATTGGTTTCGATTTCAATAGGGTGCCTTTGTTACTTAAGGGTTTGGCTCAGGCTTGTGGTAGATCCTGTTCACTGGGAGATCCATGAGATCAATTCTTGCAGTGAAAGAAGATGGTGAGAAGTGGAAATATAAAGATCAATAAATTTAATTGTCAAAGTTTTAGGTTGTGGAAACTCAATATGGATGATCTTTTTCTGACTAAAGATCAGTGGATCATGGTAGATCCCGGTACTAAAGGAAGGGTAACGTTAGATGAAGACATGATGAAGTTGGATTAGAAAGAAAAGAGAACAATATGGTTGTATATCTCAGATTTAATATTGTTGAATATATCAGGGAAGTCTACAGTAAAGGCTTTATGGGAAAAGTTATGGATTTTGTACCAATGTAAGTGTGTGGAGATGTTGAAGCCCCAAAAATCATTGTTACAACATGGGGGGAAACCACTCTGTCTAGACCTTGGTTACCAGCTCCTTTTCTGTTTGGTATAGTGGCTCCGACTAGGGATAATGGGATCAGTTTCCCAAAAGATATTTTGATAGTGTGGATGGGGTGATATATGATCTAACGGGGGATGATTAAGCTAAGTGTAATCTAATTTAAACTATTTAAACACATGCATATATCCTAGTTTGAACACTATTAAACTACAACTATGCTCGGGAGTAAAGTAAAGTATGCGATCTATAATAATGTCGTATAGAAATTGGTAATAAAGATCATTGAACTATAATAAGAAGTAAAATCAGTTAATAATAATCATTTTGGATAATAGTTAGCCAAAACGATTGTGAAATATATATCGCATATATATTCCTTCATATGTTTAGCATAAAAATTAAATCCAGCGCCATACAAAGGTGCAATAATGCTAATCAAACTTCAAACTTTCATACATAAAACAATTGAAGAAAATTTATTTCCTCATACATAAATAATACATAATCACAAGATAAAAGTACCATATATGAGAATTTATGCTCATGTGTTTCAGCAATATCGACCTAATTCAAATCAATCCAGCATCATCTAAGAGTGAAAAAGTGAAATTTCCATAGAGCATGCCAGATATTCAAAAGAAAATAGATAATGTCCCATTCATTCCACCAGAACCTCCTCACAACTACGTAAGTGCATGTTTTGAAGAATGTTTCTAATAAAATTTCTAGGCTCCTCTCTAAATTTAAATACTAAAGTATAGGTCCTAACATACATTATTACAAAAAAATAGCTGAGGAGGTTAAAACTACCTTCCTCAGATTATGCTAAATAAAACTAAAATAGAAATAAAACAAAGTGATTAAGTCCTTTGCATTCGATCCTTAAGATTGCAAATATCTATGCTTGGTTTGAGCTATGTCGGTTGGTCGATCACATATTTCAACTTTTCAATAAATATAATGTCTGTCAATGCTGGCACCATTGTTTGTGTGGAGGTAATTATACATTGTAAGGTCTTCCACTAGCTGTATGGTTTGAGTAATAATTGCCAATACACTTCGTAGTTCAGCTTTCTCATCTATCTGATCACCTCCTGCCTTTCCTTTTTTGCCTGACTCCACTTCTGCTCTAGTTGTTTGGCATTTGGAAGAAATACTGGTATAGATTCTACAACTAGGCTAGTGCCACAGATTTTTGTTAATGGCTTCAATGATGTTGTTTGATGCTATTGTCGTGACCATCATTGCCATTTTTGCTTGTTTGAGCCGAGAATCCCAGTTTGCAAACATAATTCTCTATGTGATTCCTCTAGTTTTTGAAAATTAGCCTTCCTCCCATCTTCTTATTCTTTCCAGGTAATCAAGTTAGAAATCCTTATATGGATTTTGTCACACTCAAGTCTCATGTCAACAACTTGCCTTGTTAGCTTATCACTGATATCACAATAAGGACTTATTTGTGAGCTTTTCTTGCACCAAACTTCATTTTTTTCATTAGTTGGGAGTAAACGTTGAATGCTTCTCTTATGAATTAATCATTTTGGTAGGCTAGCTTGATGTTGTATTTTCATCTATTCAAACTCTTGCTGAAGCTTGGCTATTTGCAACTCTACTTGCTGGTTAGATTTTTCCTACTCTAATTGTTGTTCCAATCGTAAAATCTTTTGTTCCTTTTCTCTCAGCAGCATTTGGACCTCTATTTCTTTATTAATAGTTTCCATAGCACAGGCTCTTGCAAATTGTGAAAGTCTCATAAAGTTCTCAGATGGGTCCATGGGCGAACCTTTCCAGACAATATCGATTGGTTCATTGTTGGGAGTGGTAATAACTGCAACATATAACTTCTTTTTCTTCCTCTTCTTTTTGATGACAACTTTATGGTTAGGGCTATAAAAGACATCTAATGGAGGAATTTCCTTAATTCTCAAAAATAATTTCAAAAGTGGGGGTGACAGGAATGAGCTCCACATCCTGAGTGCTTACAGTTTTCTCCACTATTACTTCTTGAGTTGATTTATGATGTGGAGTCTGTATCTTAGGTGTTTATTTCTCTGTATGGAGCTTCTTATTAAAATGCTCTCATTCTTTTTCTAAATCATCAACTAGGGGTTTCGCTAACTGAGTGGACTTAGACTGAATTTCAATGAGTTCCTTTGTCGGGGTTTCCTCTGCTACTTTCTTTGTAGTTCCTACTGTGTCCATTTCAAACTCTCTGTTTTTATTGCCCCCATTTTGAGACTGTTGCTGGGAGTGATTTTTCTCACCAGTAAACTTCTCCTAGGATTCTACTTCACAATCTTCTTTGGAATTTGCTCTAGCGCTTTCCTCTAAGCTTACACTAGGATTTGGCTCCCTTATTGGTTCAATCTATAACAAGTCCAATGGGACTTTTAATAATCTCCTGTGACTATGTTCACGGAAGGCTTCAAGATCATCTGGGGAAAAAAATAGTGATGCCATATGTGTCACTTCTGAAAATGTATTTTTTGGTAGGAAGAGGTCATCAAAGGCATCTTCCTCGTGGGTCAATAATTCCACTTTCACCATAGTAGTGAAGTTGTTTGGGGTGCCATTTAGGTCATATTGTCTTCCTAGGAATATAGTCAATTTCAGAGATTTCATAATCTGTTATTCCTTTCATGCATGTCCAAAATGGTGCAGTGCAAACACACCACATTGAAACAGAAATTTAGGCAAAATATGTTTTTTCTATTCCTTCAATCCTTTGCTTAGCCGACCTTCACCTACTAGTTGGTATGCTATCTCCCTAGCCATTAACTTGTTCAGGACATAGTATGGGAGGAAATGCAGTGAAGGAATTCTTCCAAATACTATGATATATGCAAATGTCTCCTCTCTAAACCATTTATCTACTTCAGCTTCTCTAGGAAACCTAGGGGCAATTCTATTATGGACTTGTTTATGGATAGGCAACATAACTCCTTGACATATTTTGTAAAAATGGGGGCGAAACTGAGACTCCCACATACTCCTACGATATATATGGATAGGAAACAGGTATTTCATTATCCACTTCCATCTCGTTATAGTAAATTTAGAGCCAAAACAGGTTGCCTGCATTACATACGCACTTATGGAAAATGTAGGTTAAACCCTTGAAGAGATACTCCACTTTCTCCTATACTCCATTATGGCTTTCGCCAAATTATGACACAAAATTTGGAACCAATTCATTATTATTGTGTCTACGGATGCATCTATTAATGGGAGCCATTGGAAAATTTGGTACTATTAGCCCCGCTGAACATTCTACATAGCATGGTTGCTGCAAAACTATGAGGGGGAGAGATGGGTGTTGTAGAATACATACCCCTCTTATCCTTTTGATCTTGCCTTTGTTTCCTTTCCAGGTTCGCATGACATTTTCTAGGTCTTCATTATCCTTAGAAAATTTCTTAGGGAACTGTTTATTGTAGAGATTATGTGGCTCTGGTAGATTTTACGTAAGCCGCAAGTTGCCTGGTGAAAAAGATCGCATAACCTCCTACGTGCTATTCTTGAATTATCTTTCTGAAACGTCCACCTGATCAATTATCTACTTAACCATATCTGTATATGGAATTATCTTCCACCTTACTGCTATGCAGTGTAGAAATGAGCATGTTGTCTTGAAGAAGGAGTCGTCAAAGCAAACATGACCATCGGTTCCGTTCTTTGTTACTAGAGCTCTTGGTTTATCCTCTTCTAATAAATCATACATGGCCTCTCATGTTGAGGTTCCTCCATTTTTGCTGCATGTAGTGTCAGATAATAGAGGGATCATTTCTAGTTTCTCAAATGCACCTGCATTTCCCCTCTTTGCCATTGCTCCCAATGACTCTTGCTATAGATTTTTATTGAAAATGGAGCAAAGAAGAACCTATCGTATTGACATAAGTAAAAATTAACATAATAATGAATGATATAGATAATTTTGAAAATGTGGCAAGAAAAGAGTTTTTATTAAACACAAGTGAGAATATATCCTATCATGTCGAATAGCTTTTCAAACGTAATTGCCATTAACCCGTATTAAATTCACACTAATGCTTTCTTCTCCCTAGCTTTATTGCTCATTAATGTTTTGCATTGTAAGTCAGGTAACAAACATATTAGGGCACCAAGCTTTTTAACTGCGAAAATTTCAATTTTGTGATTTGCGATGCAATATCGTAGATCGCAATATCGCATTTCATGTGTGAACTTTCTTTAACATTCCTTTGGTTTCTTCGAAATGTGAAATTTGAGACGTTATTTATTATTTTTCAAAGCATAGCTTATTTTATACGATTTTCTTTGTAAAGCCCTTTTTTTTGCGTAACGAACTTGATTTTTTTTTTATAACGTAGTTGGCAATCAACTTCATGCTTCCATCACATTTCGCAATGTTGCATGGTTGGTAAGGTTTCAGATCATTCTTAAGGGTTTCCAATGTGATACGATAAGGGTGAACATGTCATCGCAATATCGCATATCGCATGGTTAAATATACTTTGTGATGATGCGCCCTTTGTAAGTTGCGATATTCAATGCAGACCTTATTTTAATAAGAAACATTTTAGGACTTAATTCAAATGGAAAAAGCCTAATAGTTTCAAGGTTAAGCATGGTAATCCATTTTGATCTCTATTCACATGTTTTGGTCATTAATAGGGCTTTTGACATGCTTGATCATGCGATATGTGAAAAGGCAGGCATTTGCTAGCTTTTCAAAGGGTTTCATCTTAATATCTTGCTTTATTCCAAAAACTTAACAAGAAAAATGCATAAATGCAAAATTTATTTTTTGGAAGGAATTTTTTTTAAGGGTCCCCATTTATTAATAGAATATTATCTATTATGTTAACAAATGGGGGGGTTATTCAATATCAAAACAATTGGCGATTTGCTGGAAGAACCAGTTATCTCTGATAGTTTTTTGAAATTTCTAGACACTTCCAAAATAAATGTAGTTTAGAAAACAAAAATACATGAAACATAAGATAAGTAACATTACTTTGAATAATAAAAATAACATCTACCTAACTATCATCCTTTTGATCATCCTTTTCAATATGAAAGTTTCTTTTTCTACCTCAGTCATTACTTGGTTTTTAAAGATAAAAACAAGGGGACTCTCACAAATCAGCTCTTGAGTGTACTCAGTTGTCGTAGGTAGAGCCTCTTCTGCTAGCAGGCATCCACAACCTTGATAAGGTTACCTTTTAACCAGCAATGATTCAATATACTATCTAGATAAGAATGAAAATTTTGAATATAAGTTCAAATTTATATGCTTGTTATTATTTTCATTCTTTTCTAAACAATTATCCCTTTAAACTTTTAATTTTACTCCTTAAAGGACATTTAGTGACCAAAATTGACAATGTCATTCACTAGCTGTAACTTCGTTGAACAAGCTAGATCTTGATGAGGCCCCTTGTCTTTCCCTTGTTAGGAATAATACTGAGATGGGGGGTGAATCAGTATTATCAAACTCTTCTTAAAATATTTTCAGATCTAACAATTTAGACTTGCATATACCTTCCAAACTTATAATTAGATTTTTGTCATTAATTTTTATATGAGAACCATAGAACAATGAGCAGGAACACAAAATAGACAGTCACACCAACGAACACAAGATGTAAGGTGGAAACCCAATGTGGGTGAAAACCACCTGCTGCAATATGTCTCTATCTTCTTTCAATAAGAAACTTCTTCTTACAATGATTTTGTACTGGAGTAGTCTTTTACCAGTACGCAAGCTGCAACCTGCAGAGAGCTACAACCCTCTCTTGGTTTCTAGCTTCTTTTGGAAGGGAGCAAAAACCCCCTTTGCTTTTGTACTAGCTGAAATACTAGTATGTAGGTTTGATCTACAGAAGGCTACAACCTTCTCTTTTCTTCTGAGGACCACGTTTCATAAATTTTCAAACTGGATCCAAAACATCAAGTACATGTGCATCACCCAATCTCCTTTAAACAATTAACTTCTCAGAATGCAGTAACCAGCCACCAAGTTAAACCCAGATCTCTGCAGAAATAGCTAAAATATATTTCAAGAAAATGTGTACAACTTCACCGAAGGGAACCTGCGGATATCCACACTTCTTCCTTGATGAGTTTGCGTAGCTCTGCACCTGCTCTACTGATTCAACTGCACACCTCCTCACCTACGCCTTCTGTTGCGCTGTGTTCCTCCGCACCTGCTCCTTCTGCTGCGCTGCATTCCTCCACACCTGTGCCTTCTTCCGCGCTGCGTTCCTCCGCACCTGCGCCTTCTGCTGTGCTGCGTTCCTCCGCACCCGCGTTGTGGATCACCTACAGACCTCTGTATAAAGCCAGATTCTCAGTCCTCCAATGTGCCACAGACTGTCAGATCCACAATTGTGCCAAAGAGATCACGACCTATCAATAGATCCGCCTTACAGATTTCTCTTTTATATATATCTAGCTTTTCAAACCGATCACCCAAAATTTCGAATCTTAAGATATTCAATATTCAAGTACCTAGCCAAGTGATCTCCTTTCCTTTTTATAGGAAAGCCCTTACTCAAACCATGGATCAAAACCATAGAAAACCAATACAAGGGATCCAAAACTCGGGTTTAATATTTTAGATGCCGAAACTACGGAACAAAACCATAGGATCAAAATCGTCGGACAAAATACCATGGACCAAACATAAGACGTGTGTTTTCCTCTGCATGAAAGTCCGTGCATTTTAGGTTCGCACCTTTTGTGTGGGAGGAGTGCGAATATATCTGCAGTTTGTGAATGACGTGCCTGCGAGTCTACACCTTTTAAATGGTGCACCTGCGAACCCCTTATTTTCTTCCATTCTAAGTAAGTTAATCATCAATCTTTGCTACTGGCCTATTGCACTATGATCTATCATTTGTATGAGAGGGTTGCCATCAAGTACAACATATGTACCATATTGCCAACAATATCCCCCTTTGGACTTGATGGCAACAACAACCAATCACTCTCCCCCTTTCACATCAAGGGAAAAGGGGCGGACTACCATGCTCCCCTTGAGTACCTGTTGAAAACTCTGAATGAGCTCCCCCTCAGCATAATCAACCTTCAGACCAACACACATTGATCTATTCCACTAGACAACTCGTGAGAAATCAAATCAAAGACTTCTAAGATAATGCCAACAATGCATCATTAGAAGAATATATGCTCCCCCTGAACCTGATCCAGATGATCTTTATAGACCCATTCGACCCACATAAACTGGCAAATGTACATGTATCCACCTGCGTACAACAGACAAGATTCAACAACATGATGATGCATCAACAACCCCCAGCTTCTATCTGAGGTATTCAAATGTATCCCTGGGCAATGGTTTGGTGAGTATATACACAACTTGTTCCTTGGAGGGAACATACACCAATTTGACCTTTTTTTCCAGCACTTGTTCCCGGAGAAAATGATACTTGATTTGTATGTGCTTGGTCTTTGAATGCATGATTGGGTTCTTTGAAATGTTTATTGCACTTGTATTATCACATAAGATGGAGATAGGTGGAGTACAAGTGATTTGAAAATCCTGCAAAGTTTGCATCATCCAAAGGAGTTGTGTGCAACAAGATGCAGCAGCCACATATTCTGTTTCAGTTGTAGATAAAGTAATCGAACTCTGTTTCATATTAAACCAAGATACTAATCTGGAACCCATAAAGAATGCACCACCACTAGTGCTTTTTTTGTCATCCACGCTTCCAGTGCAATCTACATCTATATAAGCATGAAGAGTGAGATCTGTATCACTAGGATACCATAGACTATAGTTTTGAGTTCATTGAAGATACTTGAAAATTCTCTTTACTGCCTGAAGATGAGTTCCCTTTGGATTTGCCTGAAATCTTCCAACTATTCCCACTGCATGCATGATGTCTGGTTGGGTTCCTGTTAGATAGAGAATACTACAATTCATAGATCTATTGGTTGGTTGATGCACTGTTGTCTAGTCATCATTTGCGCTGAGGCTACATCCTATCACCGTCGGGGTACATACACGTTTCAAATCCTCCATCCCATATTTCTTCAAGATCTGTTTGAGGTACTTGGTTAGAGATAAAAAGATACCGCCTTCATTTTGTTGGATTTGTAAACCAAGAAAATATGTCAACTCTCCAATCAATGACATTTCGAATTCTTTCTGCATCACCAAGGCAAAATTTTGACTCATAGCTTCTTCATTGCTGCCAAATATGATATCATCAACATATACAACAAATATTAGCAATTTGTCATTTTCAATTTTTATATAAAGATTGTTATCTATTGATCCTTTCGAAAAACCTTGTCGATGAAGGTATTTGTCCAATCGATAGTACCAAGCCCTTGGAGCCTGTTCAAGACCATAGAGAGCCTTTTTTAGTTTGCATACAATATTTGGATCATTCCCAAGGATGAAACCATCTATTTTCTCAATGTACACTTCTTCTTCTAAGTCTCCATTCAGAAAGGCTAATTTCACATCCATTTTAAATACTTTGAACTTCTGAAAGCTAGAGAGAGCAAGGAACATTCTAATGGCCTCAAGACTTGCAACGGGAGCAAAAGTTTCTTCAAAGTCTATTCCTTCTTGTTGAGTATACCCTTTACACACAAATCTGGCCTTGTTTCTAATTACCTCCCCATTTTCATTCAACTTGTTTTTGAAGATCCATTTTGTCCCTATGCCATTCTTATCTTTTGGTCTAGGAACCGACTCACAAGTGTTGTTCTTTTTGATCTTCTCAAGTTCTTCATCCATTACCTTGACCCAACATTCATCTTTGCATGCCTCTCTTACATTTTGTGGTTCAGTGGAGGAGAGTAATGCCAAATAGCTTGAAGCTTTTGCAATTGTTTTTCTTGTTTGTATGTCTGCCTCCTTTTGCCTCAAAATTTGAGATTCTAGATGATTCTTTTGAACATGCCTAGATGGAGTCTTTTCTTCTATTCTTATCTGTTCCTTAGGATCCTCATGGTTTTCTTCTTCATAGGTTTCTTCTTCATCATGAATCTAATTTGACGTTGATGGATAGTCCTCATCATCCTCAAAATCTTCAGACCTTACCTGCCTAGGAGTGTTTTCTTCTTCATCAACCACTACATCAATGCTTTCAACAATTTTTCCAAGCCTTTTATTATAACATTTGTATGCTTTGTTTTGGGGAGAGTAACCAAGGAGAATGCCATCATCTTCTCTAGGTTCAAATTTGCCAAGATGTTTATCAGTCTTTTTTATATAGCATTTGCTTCCAAAAATCTTGAAATATTTTACCGAAGGAGTCTCACCATACTAGAGCTCATTGTTAAGAAATTTACCCAAGAACATAAATTAATTACCGAGAGGAATAAATATAAAATTAACCAGCAATAACCATAAACACATAAATACACATGTTTATCCGGG